>CM021104.1:660108068-660232302 GCA_007115665.2 Sequoiadendron giganteum
TCCCCAAACTCCTGAAAGGGAAGAGCTATATGGTGTACTTGATACTGAGGAGAGCTCAAGCAGCTTTGGAAGTTCTGATGATGAAGAACAACCTCAGCCTGTAAGAAGATCTACATGAGAAAAAAGGCAACCTGATAGGTATGGTTTCTCTATGTTAGATTCAAACTATTCTTATGCCTTAATTACCAGCACTGATGAACCTAGGACTATTAAAGAAGCAATCAACATGGTTGATTCAAAGTCTTGGCTAGAAGCCATGAATGAAGAAATGGATTCTTTGAAAAAGAATGATACCTAAAATTTTGTACCATTGCCTAAAGGGCGAAAGCCTGTTGGCTGTAAGTGGATATTCAAAAAGAAGATAGGTCTTGATGGAAGTATTGAGAAGTACAAGGCTATACTGGTTGCAAAAGGTTTTTCTCAAATTGAGGGAATAGATTATGGAGAGATTTTTTCCCCTGTAGCAAAGCTAACATCGATCAGATTTATTTTGTCTTTAGCAGCTGTATATGATTTTGAAATTGAGCAGATGGATGTGAAGACAACTTTTCTCCATGGTGAGATGGAAGAAGAAATCTACATGTCCTAGCCTGAGTATTTTGTTGAAAGAGGTAAACAAAATCTGGTCTATAAGTTAAACAAATCTCTCTATGGTTTAAAGCAATCTCCTAGAATGTGGTACCAAAAATTTGACACATTTGTGTTGTCAATTGGGTTTATGAGATCAAAGTCTGATCATTGCATTTATTATAAATCTGAGAATGATCATGTGCTTGTTATCACCTTGTATGTGGATGATATGTTATTTATTGGAAATAGCAAGACTATGATTTTTGATCTTAAATCTCAGTTGTCTGCAAAGTTTGAGATGAAAGATCTTGGTGTAGCTAGGTACATTCTTGGAATGAAGATTACTAGGGATAGAACAAGCAGAAAGCTTTGGGTCAGTCAGAGTAAGTATGTGAAGACACTTCTAGAGAGGTTTAACATGGATGACTGCAAGCAGCTTGTTGTTTCAATCATGCATGGAACTAAGTTGTTTGTTGAAGACTATCCAAAGTATGCTACAAAGATGGAGGACATGACCAGTGTGCCTTATGCAAGTGTTGTTGGCAGTTTGATGTATGCTATGGTCTGCACAAGACCAGACATTTCCCAAGCAGTGGGAGTTCTAAGCCGATTTATGGAAAATCCGGGGAGATCACATTGGGATGCTGTGAAGAGAGTTTTCAGGTATTTGAAGGGGACTTCAGATTATGCCTTGTGTTATCATGGTAGTATGGTTGCATCACAAAAATCTCTCAGCATCCAATGTTATGTTGATTTGGATTGGGCAGGGGACATAGACAGCAGGCGATCCACCAGTGGATACACTTTCATGCTTAATGGTGGAGCTATCAGTTAGATGAGCAAGCGATAGGATGTAGTTGCTTTATCTATGGCAGAGGTAGAGTACATGGCTACAACTCAAACCTATAAAGAGGCTGTTTGGTTGAAGCATTTGTGTTCAGACATTGGATTTGATGCTGGACAGATTACAATCTACTGTGATAGTCAGAGTGCCATTTGTTTAGCAAAGAATCTGACGTTTCATGCCAGGACCAAGCACATTAATGTGCAGTATCACTTCGTGAGGGACATGGTTGAAGATCACAAGGTCAGTCTGGAAAAGGTGGACACCTTGAAGAATATTGCAGATGCTTTGAAAAAGCCTGTGAGTATAGACAAGTTCAAATGGTGTGCAGAATCGATGGGCCTTGGGGCCTATGACGGAAAGTGATTGTTGTTGCTTTGGGGTTGCTGGAAATGTTCGCCAAGTGGGAGCTTGTTGAGAATCTATGTCTCAATTTCTAGTCATGTTGCCCCTTCCTTCTCCCTTGGCTCATTCTTTGTTATCTTTTTGGGCTTTACCGCTTTACCGCGACGACTTTGGCTTGCTCTGGTGGTGACAGGCCTGGCGGTTACCGCCTTACCGCGGCCAACCAAAAGGCTGACCACGGTGGCCACGGTAGCCACGGTAAAGCCACCTGTGGCTGGCCTGGAAATTACCACCATACTGCGGCCAACCAAAGGGCTGACCGCGGTGGCCACGGTAAGACCGCTAGCATCTGGCTGGCAGTTACTGCGGTACCGCGGCCAGCCAAAGGGCTAACCATGGTAAAGCTACCAGCGGCCTAGCTAAAGGTTATTGCCATACTGTGGCCAACCAAAGGGCTGACCAAGTTGGCCGCGGTAAAGTTGCGAGTGGCCTGGCTGGCGGTTACTGCCATACTGTGGCCAGCTAAAGGGATGACCATGGTGGTCGCGGTAAAGCCGCTAGCAGCCTAGCTGGCGGTTACCCCCATATCATGGCTAGCCAAAGGGCTGACCGCAGTGGCTGCAGGAAGACCGCAGTGGTTAGCAAGGGCGGTTACCACCCTACCGCAAGGTGTGCTCATGAAGGCCGCAGTAGCGCGGTAAATGGCATGGAAAACTTAGTACGCTTACCGCCATACCATAGGGTGAGCTCAGGTGGACTGCAGTAGTGCGGTAAAGGCTATTGTGGAGCTCGGTGAGCTCAGTGACTAGGTTGACCGAGTTGGACTCTATGTCAGAGGCCGATAGCGAATAAATTAAGGACACATGGCTCAATGTCATGCGATTATTGGCTAAAGGCCAAAAGTCTAAGTAGCAGTTATTGCAGGTCGATTCAGGGTGGCGAACAGGACCCGATTTTGGTAATGGCTTTAATGCCTGGGTGGCTCAATGTAATGAGATCGGTATGGGCAGATTTGTGGTGTGAATGGAATCTGACATGTTTTGTACCTGAGATCGACAGTTGACTGAATAGAGTTTGAACTGTATGTTTTTGATATAAGAATATTGTAACGGTAAGAACTATATAGAGAAAGAGTGAGAGTCTGAACTGTATGTTGCATGAGATAACATTGTAATAGTGAGAATTCTATGTTGTTGCGGTGAGCTGATTAGAAAAGACTGTATCTTTGTATGTAACCATTTTGTTACTGTAATACAATTAGTCTGACTTTGTGTGGTGGGTTTTTTACCTGAAAAGGTTTTCCCACATATATCTTGTGTCAACTATGGATGCTCATCTTTGTGTAATATTTATTTTATTTGCATGTATTCATCTTAAGTAGTTCTAGAAGCTATTGGAACTGGTTTATGCTTTACTCCTTTGTTGTATTAGTGTTAAGGGAAAGTATTCTGCACTGTTGGGTCTGTAGATCCATGCATGTTTTTCCCTTCAAAAAAACATCTCAACAACCACCTCAACAAAATCTTTCCACCTCATCTCATACCATCCCATAAAATCCATCACCTCCACCTCTGAATCCAAATACAACAAATCAATATAGTATCACATTGCAAGAAGCCCATCAAGCATACCAAAAGGTATTGCAACAAATCCAAGCTCAACAAGTTGCGCAACAAGCACAAGTATAGCAAGCTACACAACAAGCTTCCCAAGCATAAGCTAAAGCTTTACTACAATAGCAACAAGCCACACAAGCTGCCCAAGTTGTCCAATGAGTTGCATGACAAGCTCAAACACAACAAGTCATGCAAGAACAAACACAAGCTTTGCTACATCAACAATAACAACAAGTGCAAGAAAATACATTATAAAAATACACCTATCAACAATCCTTGGAAGAACATGAAGCACAACAACAAGGAACCCAACAACAAGCCCAACAAAAAACGTTGTTGGCGCAACAACAACAACAAGACCAACAATAAGTATTTTTGGCACAACAATAGCAACAGGCATACCAGTAGGCACTATTGGCACAATAACAAAGTATTCAAACCTATGCGCAACTAAATACTTCAAACTTTAACATAGGGTGATCCCACAATAGTGCTTTACACTTTCTCGAAGATCAAGATTTTTGTTGAAATCACATATTTTTAGAAAATATAATTATTTAAGCCTTAAAAAGTTCCATTTAAAGGATTAAAATTGAAGAGAGTTTGATCAAACCACCTTAGATCAAACCCCCTTGGAGAGAACCACACTAGTTTCGAATATGTGTAGGATCAAGATGGGCCAAAAAGTGGTGATATGTAAGTGATATGATGGTCCATGTGGTTGACGACTTATTTTTACCCAAAATTGATGAAATGAAAGGGTTTTTAAAAGAGAGTCTCAAATTTCTACCAATATAAATTATGCTTTACTTTTGAATTTAATAAATACTTATTATTCATTTTCTATGTGAATTACAACTAAAGTTCTAATTGATAGGCTGATTGAAAAACATCTATATATTTCAAATAGTATCACATTTTTTGAATTCAAAACATGTGTCACATTCTATGCTTCACATACTATAGGTTAAAAAAAATGAATGTCATGAAGTTTTCACCAAGTTAACATGGTCAGACATACACGTTTTTTATATTTTTTAAAAGTTTTAATAAAAAAATCATAATTAATTATTTACTTAGAAAAAAAATACAAAAAAATATGTATCACATCGAGACATGAGTCCTCTACTTATATTTAAAATATTATAAAAAATAATTATCATTTTATTTTTGTTAGAGTGGTCAGACAAACACCTACTTCTTATGTTTTCCTTGAATTTAAGTACTACTGCATTGAAATTTCAAATTTTCACCAAATATTTTTTTTCTTAAATAAACCTAGTAGTTTAGAAACTACTTTCAATTTTCTACATATTCTATTCTTACATATTTTTGAAATAACATAGATAACTTATTCAAATTTTTATGTCAAGTTACCTAACTCTAATTTTTTGACTTTTCATCACCACTTAAGGGCCTATTTTTTTTTCATGATGATCGTGCACATACCCCTTTAAACCATACCTATAATGGATTATCCTTTACCCCTATCAAAATGTTGATAAGAAACCACTTTTGATTTACCTATTGGGGGATCAAATGAATTCATTTTTTTTTTTGTAATTATGTATTCTTTGTTATAAGCTTCCCAAAAAGTATAATTTTAAATAAATTTAATTTCATTCTTCTATTTATTTTTATTTCTTCTAGTTTTTCACAAAAAACCAAGCTCTCTATTCTTCACATGTGGAAAAATAGCAGATTATCAAAAAAATATCTAAAAAATATCTATGCACTATATATTGATTTCCTTGATCTAACAAAAAAATAAAATTGAATTTTGATCATACAAAGAAGTTATGCTTTAGCTAGTAAATCATGTCTAAATTATAACTAGTTTTACTTTGAAACTTAATTAAGAAAAAAAAAATCAATGAAATGCTATGCCATGATACTAGTTCCATGGACTAGATATCATAGTAATGGATCTAAATTTGAAAAAAAATAGGATTTTATCCTTCATAGAAAAAAATGATGTGCTAGCCAGTAACGTCACTCTTTAAAAATGGTGTTTATTGTTAAAAACTAGTTTTCGAAGGAGATGGAAAAAGAAGTGCAATATGATTTCAAAAATTTTGAAAAAAATATATTTAGAATCTATAGAAAAAAATTCTCAGATCACTTGTTTTCATCATCTTAAAATTCCTCACAGTTTAGCTACTATAGGTGTCTGAAAGTGAAGATTTAGTTAAAAAAAATTAGTTCAATGTCTAGTTTGGCCAAAAATTGTAAACCCGTATTGTGGGATCACCCTATACAAGGAGTAGGCATCACTCCATCATTCACCCAACAAAAAATCATCCCACATAACACCATCAATCCACGAACCATACCACCCCAAATCACATACATTCCATCACCAGATCTGCAAAATGATTTGCTCACACAAAATAAGTTGCTCTCACAACAAATACAGGACATACAACTAAGAAATACAAAGAAATCACACACAAAACAAAATTTGTGTCCCTATCCATTTGATAGAAGGATTTCAATGGCTCCATTTCCACTAGGCTTTGAAATACTAAAATTCAATAAATACATAGGGAACAAAACTCCTAAAGATCACATTAGGGAATTCCACGTACACTGTATGGAAGTTTCATATGACGATTCTTACCTGATGCGACTCTTCCCTCGAAGTTTGTCTGGTCTAGCAATGGAATGGTTCTCCCTCCTCCTTGGAATCAAAAAGTTCCAAGGAATCATTTTTTTGTTCATAAAAACATATTCATTTAACTTGGGTGTGGAAGTGAGTTTAGAAGAATTATCTAGCCTAAAACAAGCCAAGGGAGAAAAATTTGCAAGATTCTTGCAATGATGGAAATCTAGGGCCAACAAGAGGAAATGGTCTATGCTGGAAGAACAACAAATTGGGACTATCATCTTCAATCTTGAAGGGACCTTGTCCTTTCATTTGATAATGTAATGCATAACAATGTATGACTAGTTGATCCCCAAGGTGCTCAACATCAAAAGATCCCTTATAGCACAAGAGGGCACACCTGCGTACTAAAACAATCGACCATCAATGAGTTATAATTACAAACCTCCCATGTGGGCCAAGAATAAAAATGTTACCAATGATGGTGTTGTTTTTTCCAAATTTGTTATCATTGCCCCAAGGAAAAACACATAAAACACTTTAAATCATATCAAAACACAACAAGCCATTCATCAAAACACCTCATCACAATAGCGACCCAACAATCAAATAGTAACAACATGAATTCTTAAGTGGGACCACCGCCAAAGAAAAAATATACACCCACAGGGGAGCCTATTGAGTCTATCATGTAGTAGTTGGTACAAGAAAATCTTATCACACTCCCTGTTTATGAAAATTATCAAGAGCCTCAAGTTAAACCACCATGGTATGATGAGAAGTACCATTGTGACTTTCATAAAATAAAGGGAAATACAATAGCCAGTTGTATGAGGCTTAAAAATCTTATTCAAGATCACAATAAAGGAAACAAAAATGGTAAAGGAAAGAGTTACCACAATGTGAACCATATTTATGACCATGTTGTTGAATCTATGGATGAATGGGTAACAATTGTTAATACCAAAGGATCTAGTGCCGAGTGTGGAGTCACCACATGTAGTAGCAGAATTACTATCCTAGGACCTTCTTCACCACCCAAAGCACTGGTCACAAATCTAAAATCAAACTCTAATGGTTATAATGTCATAGAGAAACTAAAAAAGATGCCCACCCAAATCTCCATCATGGATTTGTTACAAATATTCCCCATGCATAGGGACATCTTATAAAAGGCATTGTCTGCATCTATCCCCACAGACCTTGATGTAGACTAGCTTCAATCTATGGTCAAATATATCACCACACCACATCTCCTCACATTACCTAAGCATGATCTACCAACCCAACCATATCATAACCGCACACTCCATATCAAAGTTATAGTTCATAAGAACAAGGTCAAAAGGGTCTCAGTGGATGGTGGTGCAAGTTTGAATATTTGTACTTTGTAGTTGATTAATAATATAGGATTTTCAGAAGATTTCATTTGAAAAGGGTGAAGGTATCACAATTAGAGCCTATGATGGTCAAGAATGGGTGTCCCAAGGAACCATTCAACTCCCATTCAAGTGGGGCCAACAATCATGGAGATCACTAGTCAAGTCCTTTACCTTGAGATTCCCTATAATATTCTCCTATGGTGCCCATGGATCCATGGGATTCAAGTTATCGCATTCGATTCCATAAATGTGTCAAATTCCCTTACCAAAATCAAGAAGTCACAATCCATGGTGATCCTGAACCTTTTTATTATTGCAAAACTCTGGAGGAAAAATATTATAAGATCCCCCAAGTACCATAAAATGATGAAGGACCCACATCTCCTTATGTTGACCCATCCAAGTTAGCCTCCACTTTTGAGACAAAGACACCTTCCATTCAGAACATCCCATATGTTAAGGTTGTAATCCAAGATAATGGGTGTGGGGACTATAAAATGAAAAAGAGTGCCTCTATGTTAGGAGAGTTACCTCAATCTCCTAGATCCCATGGGAAACCAGAACTAATAGACAGAACATCTCGAACCTTCAAAGTAGAACCTACTACCTTCAAAAAATGGGGAGACCTAAGCAAAGAAGTGGTAGCTGAAAATGATTTATAAAGCCCATTGTATCAAGATGAAAGACATGTCCCGAACTTCCCATGGAAGATGATAACAATGGACTATAGTTAATGTTTGGATGGGGCTAGAACAAAAAAGAGAAGGCCAGTAAAAATGAAAATGGCCTATTAGAACTTATCATTCCTGAGAACCACCTAAAAATTCTTGCCCTTGGATGTACCCCTATGAATATAACCATTCTTGGCAATCGCATCCCTATTAAAGAAGTCAAAGCTCCTCCTCAATTACTGATATCCACTAGCCTACCTCTAGATAACTATAGATTTGATATAATTAACCTATACCATGAGGATTCCTCATTGTTCATGATTACCACCATGTCTTTTGAGTCAAATACCCCAACCACTGAACTACAACTCACTTACCCCCAACTCATCGATTGTGACCAATGAGGACCACCAATCTGAGATATGTTCGAAAATAATTATGCTCTCTCAGAATTCATAGGACTAAGGAAGGAGCTACCATATGGGGATCACAAAGCAGGATTTGACATAGAAATTGATAGAAATGAGTACAATATGGAAACAATTGAATCTCTTAGTCACAAAATAGAGAATCTAAGAGTATCATCTAGATCTTTAAGTGAAAACCACAGTATGGCACTTACTAATCCAAAAATAGTAAAAATAAAGGACATATCCAACGGTGAAAACCAATTAAAGGAACCAAAGGATGAGGGATTAAATCTTCTCCTTAGTGCCATCCATCAGGGAAAATTAACAACACTGGTAGAAAAATACAACCCAGTGAACTTGGGAACCAAAGAAACCCTACACATCACTTTCTATACTAAGTCACTTTTGACCAAGGAAAAAGAAAATCTAGATTCATTTCTAAAAGAAAGGAAAGTGAATTTTGTGTGAACATACATTGACATGCCAGGCCTTGATCCAGAGGTAATGGGCCATCACCTAGTAGTTTATCAAGGGGAAAAACTAGTAAGATAGAAATTGACAAATATGCATCCACATATCACCTTATTGGTCAAGCTTGAACTACACAAAATACTTGATGTTGGCTTCATACATTCATTGATTATCCTAAATGGGTTTCCAACCTCATACCTATTTCCAAGTGCATTGGGGGCATATGAATCTGCATCAACTTCAGGGACCTGAACAAAGCATGCCCTAAGGATGATTTCCCTCTTCCTAACATAGAAATTATTGTAGGGCATAAAATTTTATCACTAATGGACGGGTTCTTAGGATACAATCATATTATGATAGAAAAGGATGATTAGCATAAGATAACCTTCACTTGTCCATGGGGCACCTGCTGTTGGAACATGATACCATTTGTGTTAAATAATTTCTAGGTTGCATACCAAAGGGATATGACTTTGATCTTTCATGAAATGATCTACAAATCATAGAGAAATATATGGATGATACTAGCCAAATCAAGAAAATTTCAAGAACACATAGCAACATTGGGCCCAATCTTCAACACACTAGAAGAATATAAGGTAAGACTCAATCCTAAGAAATGTATCTTTGGCATATAATCAAGAAATCTCCTAGGATATATTATATCAATGAAGGGAATCGAGATAGACCATAAAAAATTCAAAGCAATCCTTGACATGGAACCACCCTGAACATTGAAACAATTGAGGGGTCTGCAAGGAAGGCTCCAATCAATCCAAATATTCATAGCATAGTTAGCTGATAAAAAATTCCATATTCTCATCTACTCTAGAAGGGGGAAGCATACAAGTGGGATGAGAAATGCAATCAGGTATTTAACCAAATCAAAGAATACTTGTGAACACTACCAATACTCATGCTACCAATCTATAACAAACCATTGATACTCTGAATATCAACTACAATGACATCTCTTGGGACTCTCCTAGCTCAGCATGCTGAAACATGGAAATAAAGAGCTATCTACTACTTTAGTAGAACCTTGGTAGGACATGGGCTAAACTACACATTCATTGAAAATGCTTTCCTTGTACCATTGTTTGCCTCACACAAATTTAGGCACTACATGTTGGCTCACCAGATCAATCTCATCACCAAGATAGACCCCCTATAATATTTGCTCTCTAAAGCAACACTTATAGGATGAATGGCTAAGTGGGTCATGATATTGACCAAATATTACATTGAATATGTGGAATAGAAAACCATCAAGGGATAGGTAATTTCTGATCAATTGGCCAAAGCACCTATATATTTAGAGAACCCATTGGTATAAGAATTTCCAAATGAATCAATCTTCAACCTAAATGTTGTAGACCATTGGAAGGTATATTTTGATGGATCATTCACACAACATGGGTCAAGAGTAGGATTTCTCCTCATCACACCTCAAGGGGATTATATTCCAAAATCATACAGGCTATCTTTTCCTTTCACCAATAACATTCTAAAGTATGAGGCTCTTATCATAGGACTTCAGATTTTTGTACAATGGAAAATCATGGAACTTAAGGTCTATGGGGACTCACAACTGATTATCAACCAGGTCAATGATCAATATCAAACTAAGGATGAAAAAATTACCCCATACAAGAAGTTGGTTGAGGATCTAAAAGAGATCTTCATTGACATAACCTTTGAGCAGATATCGAGGGTAAAAAATAGAGCAGTTAATGCTATGGCTACAATAGGATCATTGTTAGATATCCCATGGAACACCCATAAACATGAATTCCTTGCAGAGAAACTTCTCATACCAACTTTCGAGGTACCAAATTCTGAGTTCATGTGTAAAATAATTGGTCATGGTGATCCTTGGTACCATGACATATTCACTTACTTGAAAATAGGATTCCTTCTCGCTAACATCACCCCAAACCACAAGAGAACCTTCAATAAAAATTCATCTTGTTTTTTCATAGGTGAAACTATTTACCATAGAAGTATCAAAGGGACCCTCTTGTGATTCCTTAACCTTGAGGAAGATTTAATTGTTTTAACCGAGCTACACGACATGGTATTTGTGGTTCACATTCTAGTAGTATGAACTTGGCTAAGAAATTGTTGATGATGGGGTGCTACTAGCCTATGATGGAAAAATAAGCTCATGACTATGTCCAAAAGTGCATGCAATGCCAATAGCATGGGAACCTCATCCATGCACCAACTAAAGAGCTTCATTTGATTATAACACCTTGTCCCTTTTCATAATGGGGACTTGATCTCATTGGAAAAATCACTCTCACCTCATCCAATGGACATAAGTTCATTATCACCACCACTAAATACTTCACAAAGTGGGTAGAGGCGATCCCCGTGACCTATATCATACGGAAGCATATTTCCAAATTCATCTTAAACTACCTCATTTGTCATTGTGGTGTTCCACAAGCCCTTATCTCTGATAATGGAACACCCTTTCAAAACCAGGATGTTCGTGAGCTATGCAAAAAATTCAATATCCAACATCGTGTCTCCACCCCATATTACCATCAAGGTAATGGCCAAGCTAAGGCTACAAATAAAACCATCTTGAAGATCCTAAAGAAAATGGACAATGAAGTTGGTCGTGACTGACACCTATAGCTAAATATCATCTTATGGGCTTACTAAATGAGAATCTACATGCCTATAGGTGCAACCCCTTTCTCCCTCATCTACATATCAGAATCCATCCTTCCCAATTAGATTGAGCCGCCATCTCTAAAGATATCATTACAAAATCTTATTACTAATGAGGAGTATCGGGTGTCATAGTTGAACGAACTAGAACAACTAGATGATCAGAGCATGGATGCTTTGAACCACTTGGAGGTTTATTAAAATAATCTCAAAAGGAGCTACAATAAAGAGATCAAGAGTCATTCATTTCAAGTCAGAGAGCTCATGTTGAAGGAAAATTAGAAGAATGTACCAAATCCAAATAAAGAAGGTAAGTTTGAACCAAATTGGTTGGGGCCCTTCATCATCACAACAAGATACAAATCAAAAGCATATCATCTATCCACACCCAAAGGTGAGCCTCTACAGGAGCCCATAAATATCTCCCATCTCAAAAAATTTATTGCCTAAGCTTGCAAGGTATAAATCAAAAATACAAAAAATCAAAAAATAAGAAAATCCCAAAAAATAGAAAAACGATTGAAAACAGTAAAGAAAAAAATAAGAACTTTCAATACCAATCAAGTACCTTGTGTAAATAAGAACTTTCCATCCACCATGGATCCTTTAGCTTATTTTGCATCACCCATCAACATCTGTATCATAGCTTGATCCTGCATCGGTATCATATTTCATCCTAGTACTACTTGGCACATTCCTAAGGTCAGTTTGTCCTTCCTATATCAAGGTAGCCTATCACATCACGTTAGGGGCATTTCCTTAGACCTACATTGGGATCAAATTTTTTAATATTCTTGAAGTCTTCCTTAAACATCAAAAAAATCTAAAAACATTCTTAAAACCAAAAAAATAAAAAACATACAAAACATGTCAAAAAAAATCCAAAAACAGGTCAAAAAATAGAAAATGTCAAAAAAAAAGTCATCATGTCAAAATAAACAATCTTTGAGCTTAAACATATGCAAGGCTAATCATTGATCAACCCCTGAGACATTAGGTTAGTCCTTTAGGTGTTCATCATAACAAACTAGCAATCCACACATATTCATACTTCATCAATAAATGAGTCTATGTCAGTCAAACTACGTTGTCTCTATGTGACGTAGGAAAGGCTAATCTTTGATCAACCCCCGAGGCCCTTAAGATAGGTCCTTAGGTTACCTATTCTTGGTCAAAATCTCATAAAACACCAAAACATTAAAAATTTGAAAATCAAAACATTGTAAAACATATTGAAAATCCCAAAGCAGCCTCAAAACATTCAAAATCCCAAAATTATTCAAAAAACCCAAAATCATCCATCCCATTTAGCCTTCACCTGCAACAAGCATCCACTCATAGTAAATCAATCTTCACCTTCAACCTTTGGCAAAATAGTTAGTAACAAGTAGATTCCAAATTAAAAGTGAAAACTCAAACGTCAAGGTCTTAAGTTTAGGTCAATAGGTAAACAAGTTGGTCAACTATTGGTATCAAGAGCCTATCATTAAATTAGTCTCACCATCATCTGATAACGTTATGTCCTAGGATACATCCTTCTTACAATGGACATCAACATCATGCATCATGTAGTATGAAGACCATTAGCTTGTTTGGGTACTTGATATTTTCTTTTGATTTATGTTATTGTGCTCATTCCAATGACCTCCCAATGATGTCTAATCAATGTAATTTAGAGAGAAAGGAATGAGGAAATGGTCATTATCTTTTTTTTTCCATGCTAGTTGGATATTCTTGTAGTATAAAATTGGTCATGCTAACTTTGTTTGGTGTGTAGGGAGGATGTTTTAGATGTCTTTTTGACTATTACATTGTTGGGGTTTGGCTTTCTATGTTTTGGTCAGAGATGTTTAAAATGTCTAAAGTACATCCTAATAAGTTTTCATATGTCGGGTGTGAACATGAATGCTCCTATTTGATTGTTGAATCAAATTCTATCGATTGCACTAGATACCATGCCATCCTGGTTGTTTATACCTTGATAGATCATATCTATATGTATCATCAAACATAAGGAAAGTTATGCTTTTTACATCCCCAATCCCAAGATAAGCAATACATCATCAACATTCATCATCATATCTAATAAAGCCTTGATGACTCATAGAATTTGTGGACTTCTGCATCTTCTTAGAATCAAGGGTTGATCCCTCTCATTCTTCTATCCTCTTTCACACTAACATGCAATCACAACATTCACAAAAACATCAATTCATCCATCTTGCATTCATAAAACATCAACATACTCATACATATCAAATAATTCTAATCAACATTACGCATCTGAGTTTGATCAATTAATTATCATCAATTCTTATATTAATCAAATAAAGAAATCTACTTTTGATTAATCCACTAATGTTCATAAAATCTAATTAAATAAATCAACTTATTTAAGTCAAATGTCAAATCTCTGAATCCCTTCAAGTTGATTAATTATGGATTAATTACTTCCTAATCATCATTACCCATCCTCTGGATTTTGACTCACCCTTGGTCAAATCCAACCTATGAAATTAACTAACCCACTTCCACATGAATATCAATTCTTTTAAACAAGTAATTACCCCATTTTCACTCACAAAATCATATGCTTAGGAAATATTCCTTCCATAAAATCCACTTATTTGACTTTATTCCCACATGCATTAACTTATCTTACATCCTCACCCACTTCCTTTTAAATTGCCAACCATATGCATTTATCCCTCTTCCAAAATATTTCATTGCACATTCCCCATAATGTGCTCCAGCTTCATCCAATAGACTTTTGACAAGTTCCATAATCTCATTGGATCTCCTTCAGTCCCACATTCCTCCAATCTCTTTATTCTTCAACCCTTGAACGCTATTTATAGAGGGCTTCTCTATGAAGAAATGATCCACAATCACATCAAGAATCTCAAACATTCTCACTATAGGCATGCTCATCACTCACATTTTCATACTATCTTAGCTTGTTGTTATTATCATTTTGCATCAAGGTCATCTTTGCATCTTCATCACAATGGAAAATTGTCAAAGGGCTGGGAAATGGCATCCTTTCCACATCAAATGAGCACCACTCCCACTATGGGATAGGGTTTGACATGTTTTCATACATGCTTTCATTTAGCTATTTTGATTATTTTATTTTCTTGTTTGCATATGCACCATGGTCAAGTATCTCATAGGAGCATTGCATTTTCCTTGTTTAAATTAAATTGTACTAATATTTGTCATTGTTTAAGCATTTTGGAGATTTTTTCTCACAAATACAATCTCTTTGATGATGATGATGATGTTGAGGACACACCATTATTGGGTGGGGTAGGCCAAGAAAGAAAAATTTGACCTTTGAAAGATGTAGTGCCTACCCAAAGTATGGTTGACCTTGCATAGGAGATTTTGGACCAAATCCCCCCTCATGGACATTCTATGATACAAAAAATCCATGGTAGTATTATAGTTTCAAATCCATACACTTTTTTATTTTGAAAATCCTGTTAATCCATTTTCCACAATTGGATTACCACTTCTAATATTCATTGAATCCCTTCTAACTACTACACAAGCCACTATTCCTAAAAATACACCCTTGATTGAATAAAATTTGAATAAGGAAATTAATGATATGCCATTAAAAATAAGTAGGTTGGAGCAAGAAAGAATTACAAAAGCAATAAGGAAAAGAGATGAATTGAAGAAAATAATTTATAGTATGAGAGTTCCAAAAAACATTGCTAGCACACCCACACCTTAAAACCTAGTTGGACCTAGCAATCAAATAAGTATTCCTCTAAGTACTTCCCATTTGAGTATGTGGAGTAATTCTCAACCAAGTACTATGACACAAAATGTGACTAGTACTCCATATGTGGGAGGTGTCCCATCTTCAGGTGCAAGTCACTCCAATTCACAAAGTACTCCTAATATGAGCTTCATACCTATAAAATTTGTTATTTCAATAAGCCATCAAATTAATCCTACTTAGAGTCAGCAACCACAACAAAATACTGGCATAGGAAGTATGTCTCAACCACAGTATGTGGGACAATATAGAGTTGATGCAAAAAGTTGGTTCCACAAAAAAATCAAAAAGTGGAAGTATTTTTATTGTTTTTCAGAATTTGTCACACTTCGACTGAAATTTTGGGGCACTTACACAATGAATCTTAAAAAAATCCGCTACTATTAAAGTTATAATTTTGAATCTAGTTTCCAAATATGTAACTTATTCAAATACCCAGATGATAGAAATTAAAGTTTGATAGGGATGCATAAAAACCACTTTTTATAAGTCTTTTTTTTTTACCATACCATGCACGTGTACGGACACCACTTTTTGACCCAAATAAAATTATTTTTCCAATTACTTTTGGGGAAAGAGATTTAATAACATGAAGATTGATTAAAAAAAAAAATTATAATTTTTTTTTGAATATTGTTTTTTAATTGAATTTTTATTGGTTTTAATTGTTGTTTTCAAGTTTATGGGCTAATTTTTTTATAAATTAATTAAAATATAACAAATATGATCCAATCTTAATAAAAATTATATATTTGGAAACTAGTCATTGTGTTCTCTAATGAGTTTTAATTTCATAGATTGATTTAGAAAAAATGTCCATCAACCATGTTGCCAAATTTGGACCCAGCTTCTTGCTTTTACCCTATATAGGAGCTTTAAATTATGTACCAAACACCCAAGGATGAAATTAGATTGGTCCTCAAGTGCAAAATAGTGTTCCACCATATGTGGGAGGTCAAAATATCACTACACCACAACAACCACATGTGCAGCAAAATATTGCTCAAAAACATGGTGGTTCTCACAATTTTGTAGCAAAACAATCCTAGATAAAACCTCTTGAATGGATAGGTACAAAAAACTAAATATACAATAATTAAATATAAAAAAAAAATATATAAATATAAAATAAATATATTAATAAAAAAATGGAAATATTAAAATTAATATATAAATATTAATATTTATTACACTTTTAAATAAAACTATAATTTTACATTTAATATACTAAACCTATTATATGTGAATATACATTAACTTTTTGTTATTGTGATCCTAATAAAATGTTGCTTCCTAAATGTGAGATGTTAGATAAAACTAATAGTGCAATAAAGAGAAACAACAAGATAATAGGGCACCTCAATGATTAGCCTAAGAAGATGAACAATATGAAAGCAAGATAAATAAATAAATTGTTGTTATACCTTCATGTTGTTGCTTCCTTGGTTGGCCCTTGATGTTGAAGTCTTGTGTGCTCCTTGGATGACAATGAAAATGAAGTGGATGCAAGATGAATTGATGCAATATGGATGCTAAAATAGATGAGAGATTGAATGGAAATTTTGCAAGAGTTTATTTGCAAAAGACTTGATCCCCTAAAATGAAGGAATTGAGGGGTATTTATAGGCCAAATTGAATTCTCTAGAGAATTCAACGGTTGGGATTGATCCAACAAAGATCAAGATGAAGGGCTATGGTGAGTTGAGGACTCACAAGCCCTCACATCTTGACATGTGGAGGGTGAGATGTCCTAGGGTGGAGTGATGTGGAGATGAGGTGGATCTTGGGGGATGAGAAGATTCCTTGGAGGAATAAAAGTGAATTTAAAATTCACAATGATTGGAAGAATCTAGTGGATAAGAGAGTGTCTCCAAAAAGCTGGAGATTTGTCACATGTGGGTGATGTGACAAGTCCAAGGTTCTAGAAGCCCTTGGCACATGTGAAGTGACAAGTCAAGGCTTCTAGAATCTTGCATGGGGGATGGGGAAGACCTTGGAAAGATAAAAGTGAATTAAAAATTCACATGGGGAAGAGGGGAACCTTGGTTGAATAAATGTGAATTAAAAATTCACATGGGGAAGGGAGTCCATACCAAAAATGGTAAGTGGGAAGGTTGACCAGAAAAGGTAAGCCAAATGTGGCTAATGATTCTGATTAAGGTTGTGCAAACACATGATTAAGGTAATTAATGAGAGATTAGAGGCAAGTGGGAGATTATGGAGGATGTGACACTTAATCTTGATTAAGTGGTGCACATCCTAATCATAGATTAATTACTTTAATCCGGATTAGGAGAGGGTTATGGAGAATGTGACAAGGAGAGAGAAAAAAAGGAATTAAAAATTGATTTTAATCCAAATGGGTTAAATGACTAAATTAAATAATTTGTCATATTTATTTAATTTAAAGAAGAATAGGGTGTAAGGTAAAGTATTTAATTTATTTAATTAGATACTTTAGGAACCTTAGGTAGAAAATGAAATAATGATTAAATAAATTATTTAATCATCATTAATGGAATAGATGAATGGAGTAGATGATTTTGACCATGTAGAAGTGGTCAAGTTTAGATGTCTACATTTTTCCCCTCTTCGAAATACCGTTAGAATAACTGTGCTTCGAAGAAAAGAAAGTGGAGATGACTCTATAGAGGAAGTAACCGAAAGATAATGCCCCAGCATAGGACTTGAGCTATCCAAATTAGCAGGGAAATGGATGAAGATTATGGCTGAGAAAATAGATAAATGGGAAGGGTATGCCCCCTTGAGAGGGCGACGGGGGAAAAGAGAGGGGTCCCGGGTGACCTCTCGATAGGAAGAAACAGATGGGGGAAAGGATGAGAGATGAGAGGGGATATGAAAATGACAATGTAAAGTGATGAAACAAAAAAAAATGATAAGCGATGGGAGATAAAGGTGAGCACAAATGGATGCAAGAAAAAATGTGATGTTGCCCCAATCCAGGTACAATCCAGGTTGGGCGGATGGTTGATGGAGTGTTGTTGATGAGGACATGATACATCCCAAAACAACACACGGATAGGGAAGGATACATCCTGATGAGGATGAAGATCAGTGTTGTTGACAAGGGAATGATACATCCCAAAACAACACAAGGAGAGAGAAGGATACATCCCACTGATGATGAGGATGAGGGTGAGTGTTGTTGATGAGGGAATGATACATCCCAAAACAACACAAGGATAGGGAAGGATCCATCCCGATGAGAGTGTTGTTGATGAGGGAAAGATACATCCCAAAACAACACAAGGAGAGGGAAGGATACATCCCACTGATGATGAGGATGAGGGTGAGTGTTGTTGACGAGGGAATGATACATCCCAAAACAATACAAGGATAGGGAAGGATCCATCCCGATGAGAGTGTTGTTGATGAGGGAAAGATACATCCCAAAACAACACAAGGAGAGGGAAGGATACATCCCACTGATGATGAGGATGAGGGTGATGAGGATGGGGGAGATATGCAAGATGATGGAATGGAAAATGAAATGCAATCCTAATACAATTTTCCATCCTTAGAGCACTGATTTTTGCTATAGCATAAGACACCGGGCATCAGGGTATGTAAACCAAGACGGATTAGTGTCTAATGCATAAAACAAACATAATAGACAAGAAGGCTATTCCAACACCCCAAAGTCATAAAGATAGTGGTCGGGCCTGGTATTGGAATAACCACAAGCACATAAGGATGCCCCAGCATAACACAAGACCTCAGGGATCTTGGTGGGTACTACGTGGGACAACCAAGAAGACAAAAACAAAGAAATGAGCAAGATATGCCCCTATGTTTACTAGTCAAAGCACACAATGATATGATGGATCAAGGCGACCATGACAAGTGATGATAGGGAGCTCAAATGATAAACAAAAGTCAAAAGCATCAAAATATCATAATCAATTTCAAATGTCCTTTGCCATAGGATCAAGATGATGGATGGGGTTGATGAGGTCTGTTAGGAAGGATACATCCTGTTGAGACCGATGATGGATAGTAAACTAAAAGATCAATATGACGTAGGATACCAGAAACCGATTGGATCGTGTGATACAGATGACTGTTGTTTGATAAGCACCAGCTAGGATAGGGACATACTTGATGACACGACAAGACGACATGATGACAAGACAACAGGACTAACACCCTAAAGACCTAGGGGCTCGAGGGTTGATCAAAGATCAACCTTGCCTACATGAAAGCGCAGAGCCCTCGTAGTTCAAGAAAAGACCATGGTAAAAGTGGAAAGAGGATGATGAAGATAGAGGATCAGATGGAAAAAATGCCCAGGGGGCGGACCAAATGATTGACCTTGGCTACGTGAAAGCGCAGGGGCCACGTAGCTCGACACAAGGCCAAAGATAGATGATGGAAGAGACAAGACAGACAAAAGATAGAACCCTGGGGGTGGATCAAATGACCGACCTTGCCTACGTGAAAGCGCAAGGGCAACATAGTTTGACCAGAGATTGACGACAGACAATGGATAAGGGATGATGAGATGACCAAGATAAATGGATAAAATGATGGAGAGGATATGATGAGCCAGGATAGGCTGCAGGATTGGATGGTCGATGTGTGGGATGTGGGTTATGCGAAGCTCAGGGATGGGATAGTGACCTAGATTATTAGAATATGAATTGGGAGGATGAGAGGATGTATAGATGAATGATGAAGAATGATAAGATATTAGAAAGATGTAGGAAATAGATAGGAGCGATGATAGTGAGATAACATGGCATTGGATTGCATGAGGGTAGCCTATAGCTAGATACCAATGACAGGGAATAATGGATGGAAATGGATGGATGGATAAGAAGATGCTAGGATAGGTGGATAGATGATGGATAGATGAGTGATGAAGATTGGAAAGATATGAGAAATAGATAGGAATGATGATAGTGAAATATCAAGTCATTGGATTGCATGAGGGTAGCCTATAGCTAGAGACCAATGACAAGGGATGGAAGGAAAATGGATGGATGGATAAAGATGGGGAGATAGAAACATGCTAGGATATATGGATAGAAGGATAAGGATTCAGAAAGATGACATGGATTACTGGGTAGATAAACGGATGAGGAGATAATGATGAAAAGATGGAAAAGGATTTGTGGATAGGAAGATAAGGATAGGGAGATGGATTGGATGTTTAGATAGATGAATGGGGAGATAAGGATGAAAGGATGAAAAGGACTATGGGATGAGAGGATGGGGAGATGGAGAAGATTACCTGGCGGAATGGATGGACGATGTCTCCAAGGACCCAATTGCAAATAAGGAGATGCCCCCACTCTATATGTGTCATGCATGATGAGGCAAGAGGGATAGCAAGATGGGTGGATAAGGGAGTGAGATGGGCAATGGAAGATAGATAGAGGTGGATAAGGAATATGATAGTGTATGGATGGGAATATATGCCAAGAGGTGTCCAAAGCATGTATATAGGTTTTCCCCTACATTTATCAAGATCACAAGGAAGATGAAGGAAGTGGGATAAATGGGATAGGATGGATAGGATGCAGAAGATAGGCAGATGTAGGAGATGGAGGAAAGGAATGCATAAGTGGATGTTGCCCCCAATCGTGGAAGGAGACGAGATGGGGAATTTACGCATGATGCTTTTTTTCCAAGTTTTCATCATGGTACGTATCCAAGGCGCTCGTGTATTTCCAAGTTTTCACCATTGGACGAATGATTTTCTCTTTATTATTTTTTTGTTTTTTGTATTTTTCTGATTTTTTAGCTCTTTTTTGGAGTAGGATGTGGACGAAGATGGATAAAGATAGGGAGATGGATATGCGGATTTTAGAGGACAATTGATAAGGATAGGGATGAAGGACTTACGTATCAAGTTCCATATGAGGTAATAAGAGCCCATGTTTGAAGTGACTATGCGGATGTTGGTACAACCTTATTAGACTGGATGGTTTATGCAAGAGGATGGATTAAAGGAATTTGATGGGGGAGACAAAGAGGATAGTGGAGGGGATGTTGGTAAGTGTATGGATGGAATGATGGAGTGGATTGGTGATGGGGGAAGGTGTTCAGGATCAACATGGGCACATGTGATTGGGGATGCGAAAAGATAGGTGGATGAATGGATGGAGAGTGTGACGATAATGGAGGCATTGGGATAGTGAATTTTGGGATGTAGGGACTCAAAACAGATTTAGGAGATGGAGGAGGTGAATGATTTTGTGGGGAAATAACAACTTTGGATGTCGTTATGGACTTTTCAATTGAAGGTATGGCACCTTTTTTCTTTGGGATCCACATGGTTTTTATTTTTGCTTCGGTGGGCCTTTGTGGCCTTTTTGATTGATTTGGATTTTGGACTCGATTTTTCTGTTCTTCAACATGTTTGTGGAAGGGGACATGAGGAGCTTTAGATTCATGTGGATGTTTGGATTGAGGTATGGTTGCTTTGATATCCAAAGTTCTTTTAGTAGCAAGGGGATAGATGCGAGGAGATGGCTGATGGGGAGCGATGGAGGTAGGCATTTGATGATGAAGTGTGGATGGATAATGTGTAGGTATATGCCTTTGTTGATCCTGATTAGGAGTTATGAGGGTAGGATTTTTATGCTGTGTACGAGGGAGAGGGGGTGGATGAATAGGATAAGATGGAGGGGGTGATTTTGGGATGTAAGGACCCAAAATAGACTATGTATATGGAGGATGTGTGGGTTTTGATGGAGGGATATAAGAAACCATAGTGGATGAAGGATGAGCAATGAGGGATGGAGGGACATAAGGGCCCAAAATGGATTGAGAGGAGGAGGGAGGAAGATGGATGGTTGTTTTTAGGTAGTATGATGGAGGAGGGGGGATGGCGGCATATGACTTGGTAGAACGATGGGAAGTACCTCTTGTGCCTTTAGAAGAGGATCGTTTAGGATGTACGAAGGGTGTACCAACATCTTTAGAGTGCGGGTTTTGGGAGATATATCCAAGACCATGTGTGCTTGGATGTTCTTTGACTTGGATGGGCTCTAAAGTACCTTGCTCATGAAGGCCTAAACCTTTTCCTTGATAGTTCATTTTTTGTAGCATGTGAGTTATGGTAGGAGGCTTATTCTCTTGGAAGCATGATGCGAGCACATTAGCAGGTGGAAGAGGAAAGGTGGTGCATAGACATTGTTTTTCTTCTACAAGAAGACCACCATGGATGCACATAATGTTACCAAGGTGATAAAAAAGTGGTATTGGGATTGGCGATGAAGGATCATGTGATGGGGATGAGGGGATAGCAACTTCAGGAGGAATGAGTGATAAGGGATCATGAGAGGAATTGGGAAGTACAATGGGATCTAGATGTATGTAGTGGATGATAAGGGCTCATGAGATGGAGTTGAATCTTGAAGGAAAAGGGGATCATGGGATGGAGTGGAGGAGATAGTGTGATCTTGAGATGGGGTGGATGGGAGGATAGGATCATGACTTGGTTGAGGATATGGATCATGAGATGAAATGAATGGGAGGATAGGATCATGACTTGGTTGAGGATATGGATCATGAGATGAAATGGATGGGAGGATAGGATCATGACTTGGTTGAGGATATGGATCATGAGATGAAATGAATGGACGACTATGTTCTTGAGATGGAGTGATCTTGATTTGGAGGAGGGGATATGCTTGTATGCTTTGGATCAATCTCTTGGCATGACTCATCTTGTGTGGGATGTATGATGATGGAAGAGTGTTGGAGGGACTCCTCAATTGGGGGAGAGAGGAGGATGGAGGATTCATGAAGGTCATTGGATTGAATTTTGTGAATATTAGGACTAGGAGGAGGGGATTGGATGTCTTCAATGGATTCAGTGGATCTAGTAGTAGAATATGGGGATTCAATGGATTCAATGGGTTTGACCGGCTCAATCATGTGGATGGTGGTAGGAAGGGTGATGAGAGGGAGAGGTGTAGGATGGAGGAGGGCCTCATCACTAGTGATAGTACATGATAGAGTGGGAGGGCATGGTGGCTCTTCTTGCATGAGTCTGTGGGCGACATTTGGAAGAGACATAGGATTAGGTAGAGTGATGGGAATGGATGGAGGACTAGGATTAGGAATTGGTGGATTAGGATTAGACGTGGGGATGGGATTGGATGTAGGATTAGATGAAGGGATGGGAATGGATGGAGGATTAGGGATTGGTGGATAAGGATTAGATGAACGGATGGGATTGGATATAGGACTAGGAGGAGATGGAGGATTAGGATTAGGATTAGATGAAGGGATGGGATTAGATGTAGGACTAGGAGGAGATGGAGGATTTGGATTAGATGAAGGGATGGAAATGGATGGAGGATTAGGATTAGATGAAGGGATGGGATTGGATGTAGGAATAGGAGGAGATGGAGGATTAGGATTAGATGAAGGGATGGGATTAGATGTAGGACTAGGAGGAGATGGAGGATTAGGATTAGATGAAGGGATGGAAATGGATGGAGGATTAGGATTAGATGAAGGGATGGGATTGGATGTAGGACTAGGAGGAGATGGAGGATTAGGATTAGATGAAGGGATGGAAATGGATGGAGGATTAGGATTAGATGAAGGGATGGGATTGGATGTAGGACTAGGAGGAGATGGAGGATTAGGATTAGATGAAGGGATGGGATTGGATGGAGGATTAGGTTTAAATGAAGGGATGGAACTATATGGAGTACTAGGAGTGGTTGGAGGAGATGTAGGATTATGATTAGATGGAGGATTAAGATATAATGTTGTGAAAGGGAGAGTGATGTAGGAAGATGTGGATGTTGGATTAGATTGGGATGGGGAGTGATAGTAGGAAGCTGTAGATGAAGGATTAGAATGGGGAGATGTGGAATTAATGTAAGGGTATGGGGATGGGGGATTGTGATAGGAAGGTGTGGATGTTGGATTAGAATAGGAAGATTGAGGTGGTGAACCATTGTAGGAGGACATGTATGGTGGGTTGGCATAGGAGGATATGGATGGTAGATTAGGATGAGAGAATTGAGATGGTGGATGAGGATAGGAGGAATATTGGGATGGTAGATTGTGATAGGAAGGTGTAGGTGTTGGATTAGGATGAGAAGATTGGGATGTGGGATTAAGGGAGAGGTATTGGGATTGTTGATGATGATGAGGATAAGAGGATGTGGATGTTGGATAGGATAGAGGTTGAACGAGAGGACATGATGAATATGTCGATGGTGAGGATGTTGGATATCCCTTGTCAAGGGTAACATAAGAACCATTATTGGATGTGGATGAAGGCATGGTGGGATAGTTTGAAGAAGTAGTGGGATTTTGGGAGGCGGTTGGAGAGAGCTTGCTAGCAATGATAGCGTCAAGGGAATCTATATAACAATCTTCATGATCAACAAGATTTTCATTATCGTCATCAACGGAGTTAGGATTCCCTTTGACTAATATTATTGGTCGTGTGAGAGGGGGATAAAGATTCATGATGGATATAGATTAGAAGGAAAGAAAATATGATGGATAGAGAACTAGGATGAATTGAAAGCTCATATGGGGATTAGATGAAAGCTCAGATTGGGATTGAATAAAAGCTCAGATTAGGATGATGGGATTAACGTTCAGATTAGAACTGGATTGGAGCTTAGATTGGGATTGGATCAGAGGATATGATAGAATTGATTTGAAAGCAAGATCATGGGTTTTAACTAGAGGACGTAAAGTGTTGACAATCAGATTTTTGCCAAATTTGGCAGTTTTCAAAAATTGTCAAATTTTGCCATTTTAGGAAACTTCGTAGGCATACGTTTGAGAGTCCAGTTTTTTCCACAAAATACCCAATACTAAGATAGGATGAATTGCCAACTAACATCAGAAATATGAGACACGCATTCAGAGTTATTAACAAAATAGTTTGTCAAAAACTGGAAAATTGAAAAAAAAAAATGTCAATTTGTGATTTTGAGGGTCAAGATGAAAGTTTGAGGCTCTGAAAACATGTCGAAGGAGGATCCAATGGACTTAGTAGTTTGTTGGGAATCCAAATGCCATCTCCTAACGCAACCACCCATAAAATTTCAGCCAAAACCCACATCCGAGTCAAAAGTTATGGCCTTCGGAAGTTTCGGAATAAAAATAAAAAAAATAAAAAATGAAGTCTAGGTGATTGGGATGGATGATTTGATGATAGATATGGACTCCAATGATGCTCTAAGAAGCACTCATGCGGTCTGGTTGATGAAACGTTGATTTTCAGAAAATGTTGACCACTCAAGATAGGGAAACGACCACTCGGAACAGGTAATCGGATATTCAGGTTGGATAGATAGATGGTTGGGAGGGGTGAACGGGGGCTTGGAATGGAAAAATGAAGGTTTGGATTGATCAAATGGTCAAATGGAGGCTTCGGGGATTCGAACGGAGGTTAAACGGGTGAAACAGAGGGTAGGGTCGCCCCTCTGCAGAAAATGGCTAAAACAGAGGGCAAGGTCGCCCCTCAGCAGAAAATGGCTAAAACAGAGGGCAAGGTCGCCCCTCAGCAGAAAATGGCTGAAACAGAGGGCAAGGTCGCCCCTCTGCAGTGAAAATTTGAACTTGATTTGGATAAGGGATTTTGGCAAGGACTTAAAATGGTTTAATGACAGTTTGACTTACCAAAATTTATTGGTTCCTCACAGAAAGACACTTTGAACAAGCACAATCCTATGATTAATGTTTTAATGGGTATGGCCGGCAAAGGTCTTACTCTAGGATGAACAAGGTTTCTAGGGAGTCCTCGATATACACTCGGTACGTGAGGCACAAACCGTTTAATTTTTATTTAGTAAAAAAGTTAATTATTATTTTTTAAATATGGAGATATTAAAAATTTTAAATATATTTTCAATTTTATAAATAAAATTATTAAAAAATAAAAATAATTTTGTAACATTTATTACATAATAGTAAATTTTTGAAAAGTAAATAAAATTATATGTAAGGATAAAATAATTCTTCAATATTTAGTTAACAAAATAATTTTAAAATGAAATAAAATAACTTTTATATAAATAAAATGCATTTTGAAAGTGTTGTTCTTAATGCATTATTTAGATGGATGCGTTTAAAATATCTATAGTAGATATAAGATAAGTTTGTAAAATGTATAAGGTTAAAATATCAAAAATAAAATAAAATTATGTGTCCAAATACTAAACAAAATAGTTCTAAAATAAAATCAATAATTCTTAACTGAATAGAATATTTAAAATATAAAATTTTCAAAGTCATGTTTTCCCCTTCTACCTTCTCTTATTAGAATCTCATTTTGTCCTTCCATTGGTATGCCCCATAAAAGTCAAGGACTTCTTACAAGTATAGCAATAATACCTAGGTTGGAGAGTTTAGTTTTCGATGTGTACTAGTTGTTAATGTATCTAAAAACAATAGTATGGTGATCATCACTAGCTTCTATTGCTGGACAAGGTAGCTTATAACAATTCACTATAAGAAAATTCACTGCTAACAATTCATCTCCATGAAAAAATCATCTTATAGAAAATTCACCACTAACAATTCATGGTTGCTGCAATTAGAAATTTTGATTTATTATAATAAAAACAATTTTATTTTTTTCAATATATTTTGTTTTATTCTTATAAACCAATTATACAATAATATCAACAATTTTCGAATTAATTGATTATACAAAAATATTTATTTATTTATTTTTATTTTTAATTTTTTTTTGGTGGCACTAGGTGGGAGCTATTGGGCAATGCCCAACGGGCAAAATTTTTGAACAACAATGTTGTGTGGGTTTGTTTGGATTGGGTTGTGCAGGGGTTGGTCGGTTCTCTTGAATGGTCACCATACGAGGTTCCTCTGAATCCTTGAATGACGTGAAACGAGCTTGTGTGGATAGGAAACTTTTGAACGATATGCAGACAAATGTTGTTGTGCGGGATTGTTTAGGCCAAGGCCCTTTTCCCTCTCCTCCTGATGCTTCTAGTTGTCATCAAAATTCTGTCTTCGATGCTATATTAAATGCTCATTCCCAGATTCCTCCTACTCCAGCTAGGGTTTGGCCTTTGCACTATGCCTCTGCATCCCCTATTGTGGTTTGTTGACCAGAGGTTGCTGAAAATGAGGAATTTTATGTGTGTCAAGATGTGGTGTGTAGGTTGAACGGCTTGTGGCCGTCATTTCCTAATCTCCATGAGTGGGTTTCTCTTTCCATGAAACCTATTGTTTATGGGCAGATTGATCTCTATCACAGTGCTATAGGTTTTTTATTTGCTACCTTTGCTTCCTCTAAGGAGCAAGACATGGTGCTAGATGAGAGTGGATGTGGGGTATTCATTCGTTGTTCCTTTGGCCTTGGTCTCGCTCCTTCAATCCTCTTATGGAGCCACTAAATATCAGACTAGTTTGGGTTCGACTGCCAAAACTCCCTGTCCAATTTTAGGAGGATTCTTTTTTTGAAGATATTGGCAATGCCATTGGTTGCTTTCTAAAAGAGGACTCTACATCTCAGGATCTTAGGCATACTACGGTGGCTCATATTTTAATCAATTTGGACATATTGAAACCTCTCCATGGTGGTTTGGTCTTGATGGTGGAGGAAAGACCTTGGAAGCAACTTTTGGACTGTGTGGGACTCCCTTTTTGGTGCAGGAGATGTTTCTCTATTGGTCATTTGGCCTCTAACTGCCCTCTTGCTCGCTGCAAGGGTGTTTCTACCTAGTGGAAGAATGCTCTCTTAGATCATCTCATGGTGGGATCTCCCTCTTCAGATGGTCTCTCCAGTGAAGACATCCCCTTGGCTGTTTCTTCCTTGGAGGTTGTGTCCCCAGGATCCTCCTCTAGCTATCCCTTTCGTAGAACCAGTGTTGCCTCGTTATACTGTCGTTGTGCCGCCAAAGCCTTCTTGTCCCTCGATGATCACTTATGTGGATCCTCCAATTGCTCCTAACTCCTCTACTACATTGTCGGCTTCACTGTGTGGTGACTCTTTGTCCTTGGTGGTTGTGGAGGAACCACTCATCTTCTCTCAATCTGTGGACTTCATTTCCAAGCCAACCTGGTCTGTTGTGAAAAAAAAAGAGAATGGACTCCCAAAACCATGACCTTGGGTTTTGGTAGTCAGATCTATCCCCTCAGATTCTGATGTTGTTTAGTTCTAATCTTTCATTTGACATGCGATTTATCGATTGTCCATGACCTGTTTTTGTTTCTAGTTCATGTCCTATTTTGAACTAGCTTATTTTTTGTCCTGAGGGCTCTTGTGTAAAGGTTATAACAGCCTATAAATGTCGTTTTCTTTATCAAAAACAATATTAGGCATCTTTATTATTATTTTAGAAAATAATCTCAACGTCTTGAAAATATATATTAAAAAATAATGCAATGCATTATTCACGATGTAATTGCTGGTGGTGAATTATTGACTGTGAATGATTGAGACTGAATTTCCCTAAAACCTTCTCATTTGAAATCATTTTCTACTTATCGACATGAAAATGTGCAAATATTATTCTACTTTCTCTGTGCAAGCCCTAATATCCATATCTTTTCCTCACAATGCATCAACCCACTTGGTAAAACCACAAACCAAATTCTGATTAAAATCACTATTTTAACAGCTAGAAAATTGAATTGGATTGCTTGGCCAGCTCTTGGTACATATATATTTTACTTCTAAAGCAATTTATATACCAAATCCTTCGTATAAACTATGAAAAGATTAGATCTTTTATCAAATCAGAAGCTGGAAATCACTATACGAACAAAACAAAATTTGCATAACTTCATAAATTCAATTGAGACTAAACTGTGCCTAATTTCTTTCGGCCTAAGGTCTGCAAGAAGCATATGGCCACTTTCCCCTTCCAACCAATAGCCCTATACAAATTGTGTGTAGAACATCTCGTAGACTTCATTGTCATCTAGATGATCGTTGTTCCACCGTTCCCCACCCACGATCTTCCTTATGGCATGCACGAGATCATTCTCCTCCTTACACTCATACACCACCTCCGTAATACCTCTCATGGCCATATTGCTTTACCAGAACAAGTTCAGAGATCTCCTCACCACTTTACTCTAGCTTGTTCCTTTCTACTTATAGAAATCCCACTAAACAAATCTGGTTGAGGGACATATGAATCAAAACATTTTCTATTTGTGAAAGATCAATCAGATCTTTCTTTTCATTATCGAGGATCCAATCGAATCCCCGAGAAGATACGAGTAAAAGACTTGACCATTCAAGGACAAAATCCATGGCTCTGCCTGTTAGATATGTCATCCCCGACTGTATTTGTTTCAAGATTATTGTCTAAAAGTGATCTTGAGAAATTTGCACGAATGCCAGTTCGATGTGCAATCGCCCATTAATACCTTGCCTGATTGTTCCACTCCCTCCTTTCCCAAGAAATTTGCTAATTTATTTGATTCCCTATAGACATGGGAGAGGGTGTAGTCCTTTAATTTTGACAACATTTTTCCCGTCTTTCCTATCTTGGGTTGAAACCTCCAATTGTCTATTTTGTTAGTACCATTGAGTTTTATTCTATCGCTGGAGAAAAATTTTGGGTTGAAACCTCCAATTGTCTATTTTGTTAATACCACTGAGTTTTAATCTATCGCTCGAGGGTTTTCTCCATCTGGTTGTCTTCTTGTTTTCCTTTGAGCCCATAGCGTAGGAGAACCCAATCGATATTTTGAAACTCTACCATCTTTTCATTAGAAAATCATCCAAGAAAGTGAAACCGAGTTTTCTTTGGTGCTTCATGTGAGAATTCATCCATTTCTTTATATTTTTCTTGATTAATGAACTCCTTTAGTCTCAGCTCCAAATCCTTGGTTTGTGGGGATGCACACAATTCAGTACTGGAAGTGCAGTGCTGGCTGATAAGTACATTTTAAAGAAATTCGTATCCATATACATGGAATGCTCCTTATAGTATAGACTACCCACTTTAATAACAAAATGCAGTTTAGCACTTACAGGATCATCATTTATGAGGAAGAAAGAATTATTGTGATGATATAAAGAAAAACATATCTGTTTTTTAACTAAACAAGCGGGTCATAAGATAAACCGAAATAGACCCAACCTGACCAGAAAAAACATATTTGTTCAAAGAATATTTAAAATAAAACCAATTTCAGCCTCCTCACAGTAATTATGTTCAGCAATTGAAAATATAAACACAACATAAAGATTTTTTTCCTTCAAAATAGGAAGAATTCTAAATACATCAATCTGCAACAGAAATTTTCATTTCTTTGATAAGGCATTCTTATCAGCCTTACTCTGTTAGTCCATTTAGCATTTCTTCAGGGAAAGAAGTATCTGTCTGGCTTGCAAGAACATCATCTTTTGGGATATCCAAATGATCAAGGCAATGGGTATTAATAGAAAGATCATCCGGTTTAATTTGTCTTGAATAGCTTAGTTCAGTTTGTTGAGAAATATGTCTCAACCTTGCAAGCCTTTTCTAGGAAAATTACAGAATTTGTTTGTGGCAGTTTTCCACATGTGTATGCATTGGAAAAAGGTGTATGAGTTGTTAAAAGGTGCCTTGTCCTTAGTACAATATAGGAGGGCCTTTTTTAGAGCATAGTTAATTTGTTTTATGTCTTTTATGGGGGTCTAAACTAGATGACAAAATTATGGACCGGATTACTATTTTAACCTGGTTGTTTTTCCATCTTGGAAATGTAAATGTCAAAAATGGGCAACATGTGGCATGGTGGTTAAGCCCATGGTTTTGTAAAACCACAAATAGTTTCCAGGTTGTAAATCACTATATAAGGAGGGCTTGGAGAGGAGTTTGTAAAATGGAGTTTTGTTTGCAAGGCTGGGTGCTAGAAGGATGTTAGTGATATCTCTCCAAGCTTGAGTTGAGGTGATGCTCTTGTAAGAACTTGCATTGCAAGTGTATTGTAATCTTCTTTGATTTGATAATACATTATGCAGGTTTTAGAGGGTGGGGTTTTTCTCCCGTAAGGGTTTTCCCCACGATAATCACAGTGTTATGTGTTTATGGTTATTTCATTTATACTCTTGAATGTGTTTCTTTGAATCGTTGTAATACTTTATATTGAAATTTGCATATTCGTTCTCTCAAGATTAGCATAGGAAGCGATTCCACACACCATATTCATTCTCTCAAGATTAGCGTAGGAAGCAATTCCGCACACCTTTGCTTCCTTACAAGTGGTATCAGAGCCTGGCTAGTTTTGGTTCTGTTTGTTGGGTACAGGGTGAGCAAATCAAGGTTTGAGTGGGAGCTTGCGCAGAGTATTTCATTTTTTGTATTGCAGGATCATAAAGATGGCAAGCATGTCGGGGAGGATTGATGTAGAAAAGTTTTCTGGCACAAACTTTGAGATGTGGAAGCTGAAGATGGAAGATCTGTTGATTGATCGGGATCTATGGGATGCGGTGGATGAGAATAACCTAAGGCCTACAGATCTGACTTTAGCTGCACAATATGATGTGATGGATAGAAAAGCTAAAGGTCTCATAAGATTGTGTCTTGCAGACTCAATTCTGATTAATGTGCATGAAGAGTCTACCGCGAAGAAGCTTTGGAAGAAGCTAAGTGAGATCTATCAAGCGAAATCACTTGTTAAAAAGATTTTCTTGAGGAAGAAATTGTATTCCTTGAGAATGGAAGAAGGTGGACGAATTCCTGAGCATCTGGAAAGTTTCAATATGTTGGTGACTCAGTTGACCTCAGTTGGGGTAGCGATGGATGAAGAAGAAAGGTGCCAAATCCTACTATGTTCGTTGCCAGATTCATGGGACAACCTTGTCATGGCCATAGGGAGCACTTCTATTGTCTTGAAGATGGAGGATGTTGTTGGTTCTCTACTTTCTGAGGAGATGAGAAGGAAGGTCTCTCTGAATGCTAAAGAGGCTTTGAGTGTTCGAGGAAGACCAAAGGAAAGAGGCAAGAACGAAAAGCAGCATGGCCGTTCTAAGTCCAAGAATAAGGGGAGATCAAAATCCCCTGGTAAGTCCAAGGTGATATGTTGGAATTGTGGTAAATCTGGACACTTCCGAAAGGATTGCAAAGAGGAAAAGAAGAAGAAGAAAAAGAAGCAAGATTCTGATTCTGAGTCCGAGAAGGAAGATGGAGACACTTTTATCGCAGCCTTGGCCACTCATGCAGGTGATAATGCATGGTTAATAGACTCAGGTGCATCTTTCCACATGACTCCTAATAGAAACTGGTTTAGTAAGTATGAAAATTTTGATGGTGGTAAGGTGTATTTGGGTGATAACTCTATTCTTGATATTGTTGGCCGTGGAAGTATTAGTATAAAATTTTTTGATGGTAGAATTAGAAGATTTGATGGTGTCTTGCATATCCCGGGACTAGCAAGAAATTTGTTATCTGTTAGTAAACTAATAGATGCGGGTGTGCATGTACAGTTCTCTGAAGCAGGTGTGAAAATGGTAAGAGGTGCTATGGTAATAGCAAGAGGAAGCAGATTGGGTACACTGTACCAGCTTGATGCATGTATGGTTGAGTGCAATAGTACTTCTAATAAGATTGTGAAAAAGACTACTCTGTTGGAAAAGGAGAGGTTTTCTCTTTCAACAAATGGTCGTGGTTTTTGGGTACCCAAGGGTGCTCTGTCTACCGAATCAAAGTTGCCTGCAGAGAAGACCATGTTATGGCACCAAAGACTTGGCCACATAGGTGAGAAAGGTCTACGGACCTTGAAAAATAAGAATCTTGTTGATGGGTTAAATGATTGCAATCTTGAATTTGATTTTTGTGAGCATTGTATTTATGGAAAACAAAACCGCATTCAATTTTACTCCAGTTCTCATAAGTCTTCATGTATATTGGATCTGATCCATTCAGATGTATTTGGTCTAGTTGATGTTCCTTCTATTGGTAAATCAGTTTATTATGTCTCTTTCATTGATGATTTCAGTAGAAGAACATGGGTTTATTTTCTTAGGAGTAAAGCTGAAGTTTTTAGTCGTTTCAAAGAATTTAAAGCAATGGTAGAGTTGCAGACTGGAAAGAAAATAAAATGTTTGAGAACTGATAATGGCGGTGAATATTGCTCTAATGATTTTGATACATTTTGTAAATATTGTGGTATTAAAAGACAGAAGACAACTCCGTATTCTCCACAACAGAATGGAGTTGCAGAAAGAATGAACAGGACCCTGATGGAGAAGGCTAGGAGTATGTTGAGTGGTACTGGACTAGAACAAAAGTTCTAGGCTGAAGCTATAGCCACTACCTGCTATCTGATAAACAGGTCTCCTACATCAGCTCTTGTTGATAAAATGCCAATGGAAGCGTGGTCGGGCCACAAGCCTTCACTTAGACATCTGAGAGTTTTTGGTTGTGAGGCATATGCTCATGTGCCAAAGGAGAAGCAGAAAAAATTGGATAACAAAGCTGTTAAATGTATTTTCATCGGATACAGTTATGGTGTGAAAGGATACAAGCTTTGGGATCCTGTTGCAAAAAAGGTATTTTATTCCAGAAGTGTTATTTTTAAAGAAACTAAGCCTTCTTTTGTTACAACGTAGCCAAAACAAATAGAAGAAAAGGAAGATGTGATTCAACTACCTGCTACACCAGAGAAAGTTGAATCAAGGCCCTTAGAAAGACAAGAAGTTGAGGAGAGCTCTACGAGTTCTAAATCATCAGAGGAAGAAGAGGTACCTGAACCTGAACCTGATAATGAACCAGATCTTGCTCGAAGGTTTACTAGACAAAGGAAACCACCTGAAAGGTATGGGTATTCTCTTGATGATTGGAGGTGTATATTTGCTTTGAATGCTAACATCGATGAACCAAGATCTGTAGAAGAGGCTCTTGGTATGAATGATTCAGAGTCCTAGAAAATAGCCATGGATGAAGAGATGGCAGCTCTTAAGAGGAATGATACATGGGACCTTGTACCATTGCCTGAAGGACGGAAACCTGTTGGTTGTAAATGGGTGTTCAAAAAGAAGATGGGTTCAGATGGAAGCATTGAGAAGTACAAAGCGCGATTGGTTGCTAAGGGTTACTCCCAGGTTGAGGGGGTAGATTATGGTGAGATTTTTTCTCCTGTAGCTAAAATGACATCCATTCAATTTTTGCTTTCTATTGTAGCAGCCTATGATCTAGAGATCGAGCAAATGGATGTAAAAACAACTTTCCTTCATGGAGACTTGGACGAAGAAATTTATATGACATAGCCAAAGCACTATGTGGTAAAAGGTAAAAGTCATTTGGTCTGTAAGTTGAAGAAATCCTTGTATGGTTTGAAACAACGTCCTAGGATGTGGTACCAGAAGTTTGATACATATGTGTTGAGTTTGGGATTTGTGCGATCTAAATCTGATCATTGTATATATTTCAAATCTGATGGTGATCGTTTCCTGGTTATTGCCTTGTATGTCGATGACATGTTATTTATTGGCAAAGGAAAAGGTTTGATTGCAGAATTAAAATCTCAACTCTTAGTGAAGTTTGAAATGAAAGATCTTGGTGCAGCAACGTACATTCTGGGAATGGAGATTGTAAGAGATAGACAAAACAGAAAGCTTTGGCTAGGCCAGAGTAAGTATGTTGGTACTATTTTGAAAAGATTCAATATGCAGGATTCTAGACCATTGAGTGTTCCTGTTACGATGGGAACAAAACTTTCTAATTCACAGTGTCCTACATCCCCATTGGAGATGGAAGAGATGAGTCGAGTACCATACCAGAGTGCTGTTGGAAGTTTGATGTATGCTATGGTTTGTACAAGACCAGACATTGCCCAGGCAGTGGGAGTACTTTCCCGTTACATGTCTAATCCAGGAAGAGCACATTGGGATGCAGTTAAAAGAGTTTTCAGATACTTGCGGGGTACCTCAGAGTACTCTATATGTTTTCATGGAATAGGAAACAAGCATTCCTTTGATATTTGAGGCTATGTGGATTCAGACTGGGCTGGTGATGTTGATAGAAGAAGATCCACCAGTGCATATGTGTTTACATTATTTGGTGGTGCAATTAGTTGGATGAGCAAGCGACAGGCTGTGGTTGCCTTGTCCACTATAGAGGTAGAGTATATGGCATCTACTCATGCCTGTAAGGAAGCCATTTGGCTTAAGAGATTGTGTTTAGATATAGAGTTCAAACAGGGTGTAGTGACAATTTATAGTGACAATCAAAGTGCAATCTGCCTAGCGAACAACCCGACTTTTCATGCTAGGACCAAACACATTGATGTACAATATCATTTTGTGAGAGATATGGTTGAGGATGGCAAGGTGAAGTTGGAGAAGGTAGACACTTTGGTGAATGTTGCTGATACATTAACTAAATCTGTGAGCACAGAGAAATTCAGATGGTGTTCAGAGTCTATGGGCCTTTCGGCCCCTAGCAATTAAGTCCATGATATTTTGGATCCCCTAACTCTTGCAAGGTGTTCGACAAGTGGGAGATTGTTGAGAAATATGTCTCAACCTTGCAAGCCTTTTCCAGGAAAATTACAGAATTTGTTTGTGGCAGTTTTCCACATCTTTATGCATTGAAAAAAGGTGTATGAGTTGTTAAAAGGTGCCTTGTCCTTAGTAGAATATAGGAGGGCCTTTTTTAGAGCATAGTTAATTTGTTTTATGTCTTTTATGGGGGTCTAAACTAGAGGACAAAATTATGGACGGGATTACTATTTTAACCTGGTTGTTTTTCCATCTTGGAAATGTAAATGTCAAAAATGGGCAACATGTGGCATGGTGGTTAAGCCCATGGTTTTGTAAAACCACAAATAGTTTCCAGGTTGTAAATCACTATATAAGGAGGGCTTGGAGAGGAGTTTGTAGAATGGAGTTTTGTTTGCAAGGCTGGGTGCTAGAAGGAAGCGAGTGATATCTCTCCAAGCTTGAGTTGAGGTGATGCTCTTGTAAGAACTTGCATTGCAAGTGTATTGTAATCTTCTTTGATTTGATAATACATTATGCAGGTTTTAGAGGGTAGGGTTTTTCTCCCGTAAGGGTTTTCCCCACGATAATCACAGTGTTATGTGTTTATGGTTATTTCATTTATACTCTTGAATGTGTTTCTTTGAATCGTTGTAATACTTTATATTGAAATTTGCATATTCGTTCTCTCAAGATTAGCATAGGAAGCGATTCTGCACACCTTTGCTTCCTTACACAGTTGATAGATTGAATGGAGATAAAAGAAAAACATAACACATCAAAAATTAACATAGAAACACAATAATTCACATAATGTGCTGCTACATACAAGATATATATTTTTATCGCTTCATCAGATTTGATTGCATGATCAAAATTATTTACATCATATCTCTTTTATAGAAGAATTAACAACTAAAAAAAATACAAACTACATAAAAACTTAACTAAATTTTAGTTTATTTCTAATTACAATAACTGTAGTTTATATTGGGAGAAATTACTTTCCAACATCAGCCTCTGTAAGCAATGGATCATTTTCAATGTCATCTTTTTGCCCTTCTAGAGGAGGAGGTGTCTCCTTGCTTCTCTCATTGGAATCTGATTTTGTTCTCCCTCTGGTATGCCCCATAAAAGTGAAGTACTTCTTACAGGTATGGCATAAATACCTAGGTTGGAGAGTTTTGCCTGTACGCCTATTGTTAATGTGGCTGAAAACAATAACATGATCATCATCACTAGCTTCTGCTGCTGGACAAGGTGGCTTATAAGACTGACATCTGTTTGAAATTATTTTCTGGTCATCCACATGAAGCTGTGCAAATGGGCATGGAAGTTTTTTGACAGATCCAAGGAAATCAGCAGAACCCAATTGTTCTATTTGATCTGTACAAATCTTCATATCCATATTTTTTTCTCACAGTGCAGCAACCTACTCTGTTTACACCACAAACAAAATTCTAATCAAACTCACTATCTTTAACAGCTTCCATATTTTTTTCTCACTATTTCTATACCAAATCTTTCATATAAACTAGAAAAACAATAATTCTTTATCAAATCAAAAGCTGAAAATGACTATACAATTACAGGCAACAATTTATATACCAAATCTTTGATATAAACTATAAAAGCAGTAAATCTTTATCAAAATCACTATACAACAACAGGCAACAACACTTTCCATTAGGGACTGTAGAAATATTATGTTCTCTATCTTTCATATATCTGAACAAAACAAAATTTGCATAACTTACTTCAGAAATTAGATTGAAACTAAACTGGGTGTGTTCCTTCTCCTGAAATTAGATTGAGACCAAACTAGGTGTGTTTCTTCTGCTGAGATAAGTCACTTATAATCCTGCAGGCAAACTCAGAGAAAGCCTTCAATAAAAGATTTCTCAAATTCAATAACATATATAATTGCACCCAAATTCTCTTACTCCAGAGGCCGTTCTGACATCTGAAAATTCTCTTACGCATGTACGAAATTCTTTATTTAGAAAATTGTGGAGAATTTTAGATATTTTAGTCAAGCAATAGGGAAAACAGGATCAACGGTCACAAATTTATATTTTAAGAGACTTTCAGATTAAACCGTTATTATTATTAATATATATTAATATAAATTTAAATTATTTAATTTTTCATACAATTTTAATGTCTTGATATTCTTTAAAATAATCTATAATAATAAAGTTAATGTTTGTCTTTATTTTTTATATGATTGTAATATCCTTTTTTTTTTAAAATTACAAATATACAAATTCATTTATTATTTTTGCATATTTTTAATGTATGACATTTCTTTTAACAAATCTAATAGAAAGATCAGTAAACTATTAAAAAATATAATTAAAATTTATATATTTAGAAACTTACCATCTTAATTGTTCTCTACATAAACTTTTAAATTATTTTTATGTAAATTGTTTGACTCTAAAATAACAAATTTCAACTATTAAATATTGAAGGCAAAAAAAATGTTGTTAAATTTAACTATATTAGTTGGGTTCAAGTAGAAAGGAGTTCCATTATTTTTTAATTTTTATTTTAAAAAATGTTTAACATTAAATTAAATTTATTTTTAATATTTTATATCTAATATTTATTATTTATTATTTTTATTTTTTAGATTTACAATTATTTTAGAAAATATTTAATTTTAATTTCATATAATTGTGTGGGTATAGAGAATGCTAAGATTTTATAAAGAGAGAATATCAATTAAAATATTTAATTAAAAATAAAAATAAAATGAAAGAAATATAAAAATAAAGATATAGAGGTTAAATATGTTAAATCATAGTATGTTTTTTAGAGTTAATTAAATATATTGTAATATTTAATTTAAAGTAGATTTACTTAAAATTTGATTATTTATATTAGTGTTATTTTAGATATTTTTTTCATGTTGATTATTTATTATTGGTTATTTATATTATCTTCAATCATTTATAGTGTATCAAACACAAAATTTAGGAATATATTTTTGTTAGCCCTATAATTATATTTAGGATTATAGAGGTTGGAAAGACCAAAAGGTTATAGATAAAAAAATATAGTTATCTTTTTCATTCTATTCTTTTTTTTACAATCTATTGTTTGACCATAACTTTGGTATAGAAAGAATAATTGTGTTAGATAGCCAAAATAGCCCAGATGCTCTATAGTTCTTCAAGCAAGTAGATACAAAAAAATTAGGTAGACATGAGACCTTTCCATACCATTTCTATTGTTGTTACCTAAATCTCTCATATCACTCTACTTTATCATACCCCTTTGACTTTGTGTACCATGAGGTACATTGATAGGATTTTTCTTCTATATCATCACTCTTTTGAATACCTGTGGGAATTTATAGGAAGAAATGATTTATTAGAAAGTTTGGTTATCATAGATATATGTGTATGAAAAGATAGATGCAATAACTTATAGGAATGTGGCAGAGCTTGAAATTTTTTCATAGTTTCATATTGTTCGGTGGGTGGGAAAATTTTAATGATCTTGAACTGGTTAAATTAGGGTTGTTAGCTCTACAACCTAGGGTTTTATAAAATCCTATTATCTCGAAAACCCTAGAATTCTTATGTCTCATCATTGGTGTCATTCACTTTTTGACTAGTCTTTAAGTTATGACTTAAGGGTATCGATGTCATGTGTTCCCGTGTCACCCTTTTGCTAGGAAGTAACCTCTTGAAGCTTTATTAAGCTTAATTTATTTTCGTTCCTAAAGTCTTATGTTTCCCAAGCAACCTAGCCACATATAATGTTATCACGTTTTCTCTATGGTTTGTAGTGAGCTTGGTTTTATCATTTTATAGCCCTGTGATACCCGAAATGATGACATGTATCCAAATATTTCTAAAGACTAATGCCACTTATCAAATATTTTAATTTTATGTAGTTGAGCTGTTTTATCTCTTTACAAATTAGTCCCCCTATTCTCTAGTCATTTTAAGTTATTTATTTGAGCACACATTTTGTGGAAGCTCTTGTCTTTACAGGTTTCTAACATTCTAATACTTTTGTCTTGTGAAATGGTGAAACATTGACACATGCTTTAACATGTGCTAAACTTCATTGCAAAGGAATAAGCCTTCATAGAGCCATGGTTAGGCCATATTTATATTCTTGTAAAGTTGTGAAATGGTGACAAGTGTCAGCATTATAACACTTTGTGATGAATTCTTTTATTGCAGGGGGAATATTTTTGTCGTATTCTCCCTTTGTGAGTTCACATAATAGTGACACCTATCCATAAAAAAATAAAATGAGGTTGCCACTTTTCACATGAAAATTCAAACTAATGTGATGGTTGTTGGTTTGGAGATCGACAGTCCACATTGAACATTCAAAATTGGTGAACATCTCCCATTGGTTGCATCTTCAAGCATGCAAAGGAAGTAATGACATATGTGATTGCTATCTTTTGAATTCATTGTGGTGAGGATAAATTTCCTATTCAAATTCATTTTAGTCACAAATGCTAAGGTGATTGAGTGAAGTGATGTAGACATTTAGTTCAAATGAGGGTTTTCTAGTGTAGAATTAGGGTTTTCAATTATGTTTCAAGTTACACGTAAATAATTTTATCCTTGACTATGAAATTTAAGAAAAAAATCAAAGTGTAAAGGGGGTTATTATTAGTTTAAAAGTGAAGAATAGTGAGTTGTAGGGGGTATATGCTGCCAAATCTTTGTCAGACCCCTTGTTTGGAAATAATTTATTAAAACCCTAAACAATGGTATTTAAACCCTAGCCTTTGTAACCTCACCTAATGGTGAAAAATTCATCAAAAGAGAATACCAGTGGATGAGGAGATAATTGCACTAATCCTAGGATCAACAAAGAGACCAATGGTTGATCTAGGGTCTAGTGGCCTCACAGAGAAACTCATAGACTAGAATGGTGGGTATACAGATCCTATCATTATAGAAGAACTGTATACATTGTTCAAGCATACTTATAGAAAGGCAAATGCATAAAAGAAAATATGCAATATATGGAACTTGGGATTGTGCAAGTTAGTGGTGCCCAATGTCTTTATTAATGTGGAATTGATAAGGTGGTTGGCTAGGACCTATAACCCTTCCATAAGGTCCTTGTTTAACACTCATGGTTGGACCCTATTGACATTGGACCGAGACCTGCTATGTAGAGTTTTCCAGTTGGACCATAATGCACATTTTTCCAATTAATTTAGGTTCGTTAAGACAAGAATATGAAAGGAATATGGAACACTATAGAGTTAGGTGGCTACCATGATTCAGGCCAAGAGGGACAAGGATGGAAATACAAATATTTGGAAGGGGTGATTTGGAGCCCTTTTATTAAGAAATTTTTGAGCCCGATGACCTCACCCTAGAGAAAAATATTAATCACAACTAGGGTGATTAGTTTTTCTATGTAGATGCCACGGTAATAAGGATCTATGAGACCCTAGTGGAACCTCATGTGCTTCCCAAGGATGATTGTGAAATTTTTTATTTTTAAGAGATCATGTGGAAATGGAATGAGTTATACAAGAATCATTTCAGTAACAACAAGAAGCATGTCATTCTCCCTAGTTCTATGAAATTCTCAAATTTTTTGGTTTTAAATAGGGAGGGAATGGAGTTGGTCCAAGAAAATTTTCTCCCCTACAAGATGAAGGTTGGAAAGATTAGGAGTTTTGATTTGAAGGATTCATCAATAGGGAGAGAGAAAAATATTGGTTCTTAACCTATCTTCATCAATGTGACAAAACTGAAGATCTAATCAAGAATTACTCTTCAAAGAGCCAAGCTTATAAAATGAGGGAGTTATGGGTTAGAATATAGATTGCAAAAAATAAGAGGATGAAGGTTGACCCATCCTTAAGGGGATCATTTCTACAAATAAGGGACCCCATAGTCAATATGGTGACTATGCTTAATAATGTAAAAAAATTGTTTCCTAATGTCACACATGTTCCCACAAGTACTTGAGGTGCTTCCTCTTCATCCAAAGCAAAAGTACCACCAAGCCCACAACTAGTAACCCCATTGTGAAAAATTGACCCAATTATTAGATCTTTGGTTGATTATCCAATTGGTCTTGAGGAGATGGATGAGGAATCTCTTGTGATTCAACAAATATTTCCCTAATCCTAGGATTCTAATTGAGAGGCCCATAGATGATATATTATTCATCAATTTTGAATTTGGTGGGCAAGTTATCGATGACATTTAGGCTAAGGCCAGTGAAGAGTTTTTTAAGAATGAGGATTTTATTAACACTTGAGAGTTCAAGGACTTGGTCCTTAAGAATAAGGGAGAATTAAGTTAAGATTAGCTCATATTGCAATCAACTTCTCTAAGTAGGAGCAAAAGGCCATCATTGAACAGTTTTCTAGAAAAAGCTAAATAAAGAGATAGAGTGCATGACCCTAGAAAAGGGGAGGGAAAGATGTTTGTTGTTTCTTGGCTAGGATATTTCCTTATACATTGAATTTGATGCAATAAGGAGGCAGGGAGTTAGAATCCAATCTTAATATTAGAGGAACATGTTGAAGACCTATATTTTTTAGTCTAGATTTTACCTTAGACATGAGATCTTGGCTATTTGGTCAATTTTTGCTGAGACAAATAAGCCACAAGTGATTAGCAAGATCTTAATGATTTGAGTGCACACTTTGTTGTTAGAAGGGTTGGATATACAAGTTCTACAGAGGTAGATTCCTTGACTACTAATACAACTCTTTTTATTGAGGCAACTGTTAAGAAATTGTAACCAGATCTAGATAGGGAAAATTCCCTAAACCTAATTCTTGAGAAAAATCTCAACACATTTTAGGGTTTATTACCCTCTCTATCAATAATAAATGAGATTCAAGCCTCATATTGCAAGAATAAACTAGAGGTGGAGATAATAGGATTAAGGGAGAAGTTGAGAGAAAGCACCATAGAGGCTAGGGCAACAAAAAAAACATTTGCAAAGACGATCTCTGATTTGGTGGACAACATTTTGGGATATAAGTTGTCCAGGATCCTCTCCCATGTTGAAAAGGTATGGGATATCTATTCCAAGTCGAAGGATTCCTTCTCTAATCACATCTAGATATGGATGAGGCTATAATACATGCAAATCAAATGGTCCTAGGGAATTGAGGTGCAGAGATTGCTGATTAACAATTTTGATTTTGATTGCAGCTTGGTGTCTAACATTTTGGGTGAGTTTGATTGTCTGGATGACTTAATTATTCATCACAATAGGTATAAGGATTTATTGAGGGGGGAGCTCAATAATTTTGATGGTTTTGAGGAGTTCTATATACCTCTAAATTTTATTGGTGATGGGGAGATTACAACATGTGTGGAGTAGAAATCAAAGTTTGTCGATCTCTTCACCCCCACGTATAGTGGAATAAATAAGGAGGGTGAAGTTAATGCTGATTAGCTAAATGCTAGTATAGTTAAACTAAAAAAATTGGAGTACAACTTGATAGGTTTCCTAAGATCTAGTGCAAGTTTTGATTGACAATGAATACGAGGCACATTTGGAGGATCAAAAAAAAATTTCCACCAAGTATTGACACCTTAGCAGAGCAAGTGGAGCACATGGAAGAGTAGGATGATGCAAATTGAGTTGCATTTGAATTGTTCTCCAATCACCAGATATAATTGTTGCATGGGATTGATAAATAAGGAATGTTTGAGGTGTCCTATCTATTGCAAGGAGGAATTTTAGGAAGATATCATAGCATACAATGAATTTAATGTCGCCAAATATCTCCAAATAATTTTGGAGCATCTGTAATCTTTTTTAATTGACTTTTGTACTTTGTATATATTACCTAAAATGTAGAGGAGAGCTTGAAAAATCTATCTCCTATTAGTTGGCCACTAACCTAGTGTTTTTGAGGATAAAATTAGCTAACTTTTAGGAAAACCTACACAATCAGTGGAAAAAACAACAGATTGGTGACTCTACTAGGGAAAGAAGGAATTTCCCACGTAGTTGTTGTAGAAGTTGATAATCCAACCTCATAGATCCCAATGAAAACCTGCAAGAAATATCTATCACCAAAGGAGATCAAGAGACACAAGAATGGTGCTCTACAAACATGAAGCAAAAGATGCATTGCCCGAGAAGTTAATAATTACAAAGAGATCAATCCTTAATAAAGGAGATCAAAACCTAAAGTGAAAACCCTAGATGAAGATTAAATTAACATGTGACAAGTGTCAAGATCATAATGAATGAGATGACATGACTAATTTAATAATGCAAAATAAAGATTCCTATGTTTAGCTCAAGTGAAATAAAGTAAAGGTGACTTAATTAATTAATCAACATGATTATATTAATCAAGTAAACAACCTATTACTCTAACACCCCTCTTAAGCTGAACTTAGGGAAAAGCTAAAAGACTAAGGACAAATGCATGAAATTAAAGATGGGTCCTAACAAAAAAGACCTAATGAGGTACCCATGTACAAATGTAAAAGATGTCTCACAATAGGAGAAAAGGAGAAAACCTAGTGGGAAAAACTCTTCTCCAAAAGAGAGAAATACATGTGAAAGACTTAGAAGCCTCCAAACAAGAATGAAGGATAAAGAAGCCCCCAATCAAGAAGAAATTGTCCCAAAAGGTAGGAACAAAGGATGAACACCACAAAAGCATGAAGAACCTACGAGCACTTTGTTGTAGAATGAGAGTTGAAATTTTGAAACAAGAACCCCCTCTTAAAAAAATTATGATTAGGATTAAGAAGACAAGAATCTATATGAGTGCCCCCAATGACAATACTCGAATCATATGGAAAAAGTACCAAAAGTTTGAAGAATTGATCATGTGAAAATGAAAGGTTGCCTCCAGAAATAGGAATGCAAGAGTGTCCATATGGTAAGTGTTTCATCTTGCAAAATGCATGGGTAACTAGTCATCGCATCCATGTAGTACATAGGAACAAATAATGTTTACATAGTTCACTCCAACGTGAAACCAAGGAAGCATTAGTACCAATAGTAGAAACCTCCCCATAATGTTGACAAGGGAGTGGTATGACAGGTACACTGAAACTCAATGCCAGAAAGAAGCACATGTAGAAGAATCAAGAACATTTAAACGTGCAAACAAGAAAGTACCAACACATATAAAGGGTGTGCAAAGAAAAGGCACACACGCATGAGGTTGGTACCATGGAAGGGACACTCACTTGAAAAAGGTATGATTGAAAAGAAAAGAAAAAATCAAACCCACCCATGGAAATTTATAACATAGTGCGAGTAAAAAAAGGGACAATTTTTTGTGAAAAATACCAATACTACACATACAAAGTTGAGACACTTTATTTCAGTGCGTTTACAGATGAAAAATATATGCAATGTGAGCCCATAAGGTCCGAAAAGGACTACAACTAAGATGAAGGATTTCTAGAAAAAATCAAAAAATAAAATCTAGAAACCACCTACACCACTTCAAAGATCTAGAAACTAGCTTTCTGACGATATCTTGGTTGCCCATTTTTGACATAGTATGCAAACGTTATGTCAAAAACACTGAAGGAAAATCTCAGAAAAAATATTTGACTTTGACTAGAAATAATAGGGACCTAAGAAAAAATCTCCAAAAAATATTTGCATAAATAGAAATTAATTTGAATCCGCTTTCCGACGATATCTCATTTTCTCGATTTCGACACTGTGGGCAAAATTTATGGCCTCCGGAATAAAATAGCTCTCAAACAGGAAAAAGATAGCCACTCCATTAAATTTGATGGCCATATGGCTATTGCAGAAAAACAGTAAGCCTAAATTTGATGGCCAAATGGTTGTCAGTGGATTTTTACAATTTGACTTATTTGAAAAAAAAAATTGTTTTAAAAAACAACAATAAAAAAATACAATATAACTTTTTTTATATACAAAAAATAATTAAAATATATATATATATATATTTAGGTGGTAAAGCTTTTCAAAATAAATTTTATTACAATTAAAACTACTTAAAAAAATTTTGGAGAAAAAAAATAATTTTTATTTTTATTTTTTTATGGAAAATTTTACTTCGAGATGCGTGTAGGAGGCCATACGACCCTGCTAGTAATTGTTTTTTTGCCCCGGGGTGACCTACTCCAAAATTGACAAATTATATATGGATAGGGGTTTTGGGGCTTTCTGAGCACAATTTTGAGGACCATTTGGGCTCAAAATTCTTTGAAAAATCAAGCACCCCCTAGATCTAGCAAAAAAGCCTTTCTTCAAACCCTCACAAATCTAACAAATGAAATCTAATTTTGACAAAATGAAGGTCAATTTTGACTATTCCGAGAGATCTTAATTGAATGGAAAGGTCTAATTTGACTCTAGATGCTCTGAAAAAGGCTTCAAGGCAAGATCTCACAAAGAAAGAACAAGAAGTTTGTATATCTGGAGCTCTGATACCATGCAGAAGTTGATAATCCAACCTCATAGATCCCAATGAACACCTACAAGAAAATAACTTGTCACCAAAGGAGATGAAGAGACACAAGAATGGTGCTCTAAAAACATGAAGCAAAAGATGCATTACCCAAGAAGTTAATAATTACAAGGAGATCCAAACCTAAAGTGAAAACCCTAGATGAAGATTAAATTAGCATGTGACAAGTGTCAAGATCATAATGAACGAGACGGTATGACTAATTTAACAATGCAAAATAAAGATTCCTAAGTTTAGCTTAAGTGAAATAAAGTAAAGGTGACTTAATTAATTAATCAACATGATTAAATTAATCAAGTAAACAACCTATTACTCTAATAGTTGTCTATGTCCTAGTGGATAATGTTAGGAGTTTTATCCAGTGCCATTTGTTAGGGGAGTCCTTTGAAGAGTTTTCAAGTTTTGAGTTCCTATCAAGGGAATATTGAGGTAGGATAAAATTTTAATTATTCCTATTAAGTTGGGTAGTGACTCTACATTTTGATATAGTTGAAGGACCAATGGAAAGAAAGGAGAATATCAAAACTACCATCATTTAGGATGGAATATCTATTCACAATGTGGACCCCACAAAGAGGCTTGAAAGGAGATTTCCATAAACATATCAACTTGGAGAAATAAATATTTGAGGAACAAAGAAGTAATATTCCAGGATGCAAGTAGGTTTGAACCTACTTTTGATAAAATTACTAGTTATATCTTACATAGTTAGGATAGTTATGATAATTCTCAAGATAGATACAATCTCTTCAATGAGGAAGATGTTGAGGATACACCATTATTGGGTGGGATAGTCCAACAGAGAAAATATATATATGTGAAAGATGTAGTGCCTACTTGAAGTATGGTTGGCCCTACATAGGAGCTTTTTGACCAGAACCCCACTCTTGGATATTCTATGATACAACTCCATGGTAGTACTGTAGTATAAAATCCATACACTTTTTCTTTTTAAAATCTTGTTAATCCCTTTTCCAAAGCTAGATTACCATCTCTAATATCCATTTAAGACCCTCCAACTACTACACAATCCCCTATTCATAATAATACACCCTTGACTAGAGAATAGTTGAATAAGGAAATGAATGATATGTAGTTAGAAATAAGTAGTTTGGAGCAAGAAATAATTAGAGAAGCAATAAGGAAAAGAGAGGAATTAAAGAAAAAAATTGATAGTATGAGAGCTACACAAAACATTGCTAGCACACTCACACCTCAAAGTCAACTTGGACCCAACAATCAAATAAGTCTTCCTATGAGTACTTCCCATGTAAGTATGTGGAGTAATTTTCAACCAAGTACTATGACACATAATGTGACTAGTATTGCATATGTGGGAGGCACCCCATCTTCAGGTGCAAGTACCTCCAATTCAAAAAGTACTCTTGGTACAAGTTCCATACCTATGAAATTTGGTATTTCAATAAGCCCTCAAATGAACCCTACTTAGAGTCAACAACCACAACAAAATATTGGCATAGGAAGTATGTCTCAACCATAGTATGTGGGACACAATATAAGAGATGTAAATTATGTACCAAACACCCAAGGACAAAATCATATTGGTCCTCAAGTGAAAAATAGTGTTCCACCATATGCAAGTGGTCAAAATATCACCACACCACAACAACCACATGTGCAAAAAAACCCCCTCAAAACTAGGTTGGTCATCACAATTTTGGAGAAAGAAACACTCCTGAAGAAGACCTATTCAAATGAATAGGTATAGACAACTAAATATAAAATAATTAAATATAAAAAATAAAATATATTAATATATTAATTATAAAAATGAAACTATTAAAAATAATATATAAGTATATAATATTTATTACAATTTTAAATTAAACTATAATTTTATATTTAATATACCAAACCTAATATATATGTGAATATATGTTAATATTTTTGTCAAGAATAAATAAAATATATAAATATGAATAAATTCAAAGTAAAAAAAATATTATTTTATTTTATTTTATCAAACAATAAAAATAAATTATTGATTGTCATGGAGTGGAGTGCTCTGAGCGAGAAAGGGCGTGGTGGGATATTTTTTTTAAATTCTTGAAGATGACGACGGGTTCTTCTGGATCTTGGTTGGTGTTTCTCTTGATGAGAGGCTTTGTCTATTTTAGTTGGGTGGTGTGACGCTTTCTTGTGCCTAGTTCCCTTGCTTTTGGTCTGGGGTTTATATGTGTTTGGAAGGTACTGTAGTAGGGGAGATATTCTGTCCCTTTGTATTCACTCTGGCTAGGATGTCGGGCTCTGCCTCCTCTTCTCTAATCGCTAGTGAGTTTTACCCTTTCTTGGAATTTCTCTATTAGCACTTCTCTTCTTCGTTGATGTTTTTGCTGATGGTTTGGAAGTTGTCGGTCCGTGTACAGTGGTATCCCCTTCTACTTTTAAAATTCATGACTCTCATGATCTTGTTTGATCGCTTTGTGTTGGATGTGTATGTCTTGTATCTCCCTTGTTTGGTTCTGGTATTGTTGTTACTCTACCTCATGTTCGTAGCGTTGGGTTTTATGGCAGCTATAGTGTTGCTTATTTATATTGGCACTAGGTTTCTTCTACTCCAAAGTCCTTGATCTTCCTTCACTTTCTAATGTGGGTTACAAAGATACATCTATGTTTTTGTTGGTGGTGGCCAAAATTTTTTTGGTGATCGAGTTCAGGCTTGTTTGGGTGTGTCTCTCTGGGTGTGTCTCTCTCTGGCTATTGGTCCAAGTGTTTTTTTGGTAGTCTAGTGACTGGGCCTTGGTTTTTTTGATTGCCTCTCTTCCTTTTGGGTTTTTGCCTAGGTCTGTTCTAGTGGGCCTCGTGTTAAATATGTCTAATTTCAACTAATGCATCAGTTATCCTCCAACTCACCTCCACTACTTTTCAACATTTAAGGAAATTTAATAGGAAATTTTTTTGGAGAAGGTTACAGGAGATTGATATGATCTTCTTTAATTGCTTAATTAATTTCGCACACTTTATGGGAATCAAAATTAGTAATAGTTTATTCCCTTTTTACTATCTATCATAACTTTTGGTTTTAATTATTTTTTGTGGTTATTTTTGCATGATGCAAGCAGAAGAAGAAGAGAGAAACACAGCTCTGCAAATTTGTAGAAGAAAGAAACTTTGAGCATCAAAGCTCTATATTTTGTGTTCATCTTGCTGTGTTATTTTCTGTGTTTTATGAGTAGCTCTTATCTTCAATAGAATAAGTCTTATTTTCTGCTATGTATACAATTTCTATTTGTTGTTTTGTTTTTATTGCTGCACCTCTGCCCATATTCCCACATCTGGTATCAGAGTCATTGGTTCAAATCCCTTTGTTTATTGTTTTTGGTTCTGCACTTATTTTTTGTTGGATAGCCATCAATGGCTTCTACAGCCTCAACTTCTGGTGCTTCCTTGTCTAGCCTGCAAACCCCTCTTTTCACAATAAAAAATTATGAATATTGGTCATTGACCATGAAAGCCTTGTTTAGGTCCCCGGATGTTTGGGAAATTGTTGAGAATGGCTATGCGGAGACAGCAGACCGAGCATCAGAGAATGCACTCACCTAGGTAGAAAAAGATCTCCTTAAAGAGAAAATAAAGAAGGATGGAAAAGCCCTCTTCTACATACATCAAGGAATGCATGAAAGCATATTGCCAAGAGTTGCAGCAGAAACACAAGCAAAGGAGGCATGGGACACATTGCAAACAACTTATCAAGGTAAGGACAAACCTAAATCTGCAAAACTCCAGATACTTAGAAGAGAATTTGAGAATATATTTATGAAAGATTTAGAGTCTGTGGAGTTATTTTTTACTCATGTTGTTGGGCCATTAAATCAGATAAAATCTCATGGGGAAATATTAGAAGAGGCCAGAATAGTTGACAAAATGCTAAGGGTTTTGCCTGCTAAGTTTGATCCTTTAGTTGTTGCAATAGAGGAAACTAAGGATTTAACCTAGCTGACAATGGATGGATTGAATGCATCCTTGATAAATCATGAATATAGGTTGAATATATCACACACCTCCATTGATAATTCTTTCTTATCTTAGGCTTCAATAATCCGTGGAAGAGGTAGAGGTAAATTCACTCTTAGGGATAAAGGAATAAACTCATTTAGAGGATGTAGCAGCAGTCTTGCAAATCAAAGTGGAAGAGGAAATAACAAGGAATCCTCTCATAGTCATCCAACTGGTCAAAGACAAGACAATTCAAATGTTCAATGTAATTACTGCAAGAAATATGGTCATTATGCTTTCGAGTGTAGGAAGGAACAACAGGATCAAGGACGATAAAATCAAAATCCCCCCAAAAATTCTACAAAAATACCATATTCATTGAAAGTGCAAAGATTGCTGAAGCAATTTCTACAAAGTCACTAGTTGAATGCAATATGGTTCAAGAGAGTCCAAATGATATTTGGTATTTATATTCTGGTTGTAGCAATCAGATGTCTGGAAATTTAAAGTTGTTTTCTAGCTTTGAAAAATTAGTCACTTTAAATGTCACTCTTGGGAACAATAATCAAGTGAATGTTATGGGAAAAGGAACTGTTGACATTCTCACCAAAAAGGGGGAGTGAAAAGAAATTCAAGATGTTTTTTATGTTGCTGGTCTGAAACATAATCTGATGAGTATTGGTCAATTGGTGCAAAAAGGATACAGAGTTTATATGAAAACAATGCATGTGTCATTCTTGATAAATATCCTAGTACACAGTTGATTGTAGAGGTACAAATAACAAAAAATAGAATGTTCCCATTGAGGTTGAAACCTGACATCAAAAGAAACGCAGCTGGAGCAACATTTAAGACTGAAAATTCTCAAGACGCCTCTCAATTTGCTCCAGAAGTTTGCTTTGGAAAAGAGCAAAGCTGCAAAGCTGCTCTAGAAGGTTGTTGTGAAAAAAAACAAGGCTGTTCCAGAACAAAACAAGGTAGCTCTGGAAAGGCTAAAACTGAAACTAAAAAAGAAAAAAATGGTAATGTAATTGTTCAAACAACTTTTCAGTCAGTTGTGAAGAATGAATCATGGTTATGGAATTTGAGATTTGGCCATTTAAACTTTGGAGGTCTTAATTTGTTGCATATGAAGAATATGGTAAAGGGGTTGCCATTGATTAAGAAACCAAAAAGAGTATGTGAAGCATGTATATTTGGTAAACAACATAGAGATACCTTCCCTGTTGGAAAATCAGAAAGAGCATCTAAACCACTTGAGATTGTTCACTCTGATATATGTGGATCAATGCAAACTCTTTCCATTGGAGGATGCACATATTTTCTAAGTTTTATTGATGGTTATACAAGAAAGACATGGGTCTATTTTTTGAGGCATAAATCTGATATGTTTGATGTTTTTCAGTAGCTCAAGGCTTTGTAGAAAAGCAAAGTGGATGCTACATCAAGATATTAAGAACTGATAGAGGCGGTGAATAGTTCTAATGATTTTCTAAATTATTGTAGCCAACATGGTATTCACAAACAATTTATAGCCCATTACACACCTCAACAAAATGGTGTGGCTGAAAGAAGAAATCAAACTATCATGGATATGGCAAGAAGTATGCTGAAATCAATGCATTTACCAAATGAATACTGGGCTGAAGCAGTAGCAACTGTTGTCTATATTTTGAATAGATGTCCAACTACAAGTGTAAGGAATGTGATTCCTCAAGAGGCTTGGAGTGGTAGAAAGCACAATGTTTCTCACATCAAAGTATTTGGATGCATTGCATATGCTCATGTGCCTGAAGAGCTGAGAAGAAACTTAGATAATAGAGGTGAAAAATGTGAATAGATGTCCAACTACAAGTGTAAGGAATGTGATTCCTCAAGAGGCTTGGAGTGGTAGAAAGCACAATGTTTCTCACATCAAAGTCTTTGGATGCATTGCATATGCTCATGTGCCTGAAGAGCTGAGAAGAAACTTAGATAATAGAGGTGAAAAATGTATTTTTATTGGGTATTCAGAAGATACAAAAGCTTACAAATTTTATAATCCAATTACAAGAGAAGTTGTAATCAACAGAGATGTGCAATTTTTGGAGAATGAATCATGGGATGGAAGTGTAGAAAAAATAATAAGTGTAGTAGTAGCTGATCACAATGATGAAATGATTAATGAAGTAATAGAACAACAAGGTATTCCTCAAGCAATACCTTCTTCCACTCCCAGACAAGCAACGCAAGTTGTAGCACAAGATACACCTTCTACAACAAGACTTTCCAAAAATTAGATTTCTTCACCAACATAGCAAACACCACAAACAACACTAGCTATAATGTTATTAGAAAGTCCTTCAAACTCAGCTGATAGAAGTGACTCATTCGATCTTACATTGGCAAGCTTATTGCAGCAAAAAACAAAGAGTTTAAGAGACATTTATGAAGCTGATTTTAGTGTTGAAACATCAACTTCATTTTTTGTTTTTGCTTTATTTTCAGAAGTTGTTGATCCAATGTTATTTGATGAAGCAATTAAAGATGAAGCATGGGCTGAAGCTATGAATGAAGAGATTGGAGCTATTGAGAAGAACAATACTTGGGAGTTGGCAGATCACCCTCAAGAAAAGGATGTCATAAGTGTTAAGTGGATTTACAAAACTAAGTATGGCATGGATGAAAATGTGTTGAAGCATAAGGTGATGTTGGTTGCTAGAGGATTCACTTAGCAGCCTGGTATTGACTACAATGAAACATTTTCTCCAACAGCTCGATTGGATACGGTAAGAAGTGTTTTAGCGATTGCAGCCCAAAAGAAGTGGAAAGTTTTTCAAATGGATGTAAAATCTGCATTTTTAAATGGTTTGATTGAAGAAGAAGTCTATCTTGAGCAGCCAGAAGGATATGAGATTGCAGGTCAAGAAGGAAAGGTATACAAGCTGAAAAAAGTGCTTTATGGACTCAAGCAACCTCCTAGAGCATGGTACAGTCGAATTGATTCTTACCTAATTAAGAATGGCTTTAGTAGGTGTAGCAGTGAGCCTACTTTATGTATCAAGATGGATGAAGAAGGTAAAATGTTGATAGTTTGTATTTATATGCATGATTTGATATTTATGGGAGATCTTTCCATTAGTCTTTTTAAGACAACCATGATGAAAGAGTTTGAGATGACTGATCTTGGACTTATGAAATATTTTTTGGGAATAGAAGTTAAGCAATCAGTAGATGATATTTTTTATTTCTCAATAAAATTATGTAGGTGATGTATTGAAAATATTTAATATGCTAAATTGCAAACCAACGCCTACTCCAGTTGTGGTAGGACTAAAGTTAAGCAAGGATGATGATGGTTCATTAGTTGATCCTAAGTTCTTCAAAAGGTTGGTTGGTAGTCTCATATATTTGACTACCACATGACCTAACATCATGTATAGTGTGAGCCTTATCTCAAGGTTCATGGAGTCTCCAAAAGACTCTCATTAGCAAGCTGGAAAAAGGATTTTGAGGTACGTATGTGGAACTAAGAATTATGGAATTTTGTATTCAGTTGTAGATGATTTCAAGCTCATTGGATACATGAACAATGATTGTGCTAGTAGTATAGATGATAGAAAAATTACTTTTGGTTATGCATTTCATTTTGGATCTGGTGTTGTATCTTGGGCTTCAAAGAAGCAGCCCATTGTTACACTTTCCTCTACAGAAGCGGAGTATGTTGTAGCCGCTACAGTTGCATGTCAAGTTGTATGGATGAGGAGAAATGTTGGCTGAGTTGATACATAAACAAGATGAAGCAACAAATATTTACTATGATAATAACTCAGCCATTGCATTGTCTAAAAGTCACATTTTCCATAAAAGAAGCAAGCATATAGATACTAGATATCATTTTATAAGGAAGTTAGTGAATAGAAAGGAAATATGCTTAGAATTCTATAGATCAAAAGATCATTTTGCTCATATTTTTATTAAACCATTGGAAAAAGGTGCATTTGAATATTTGAGAAGTTGTTTAGGTGTATGTGTTGAAAAGGAATGCTCCAAAAATTTATGTGCAAGTGTGGATGCTCCATAAATTTTTGAACAAAAGGTAGAAGACAAAAGACAGATGCTCTGAAACCTTTTAGATAGAAAGCAAAAGACAACAGACAGATGCTCTAGAACCTTTCAGACATAAGGAAGATGCTCTAGAACCCTTGAGACAAAAAGTAGAAGGTAGAAGGCAGATGCTCTGGAACCCTTCAAACTGAAGATGGATGCTCCGAAAGTTTTTTGAGCAGAATTTTAGCTAGTTGAGATTAAGGGGCAGTGTTAAATTTATGTATAATCTCAAATAATGCGTCAGTTATCCTTCAGCTCACCGCCACTACTTTTCAGCATTTAAGGCAATTTAATAGGAAAACGTTTTGGAGAAGTTTATGAGAGATTGATATGATCTTCTTTAATTGCCTAATTAATTTTGCACACTTTGTGGGTATCAAAATTAGTAATATTTTATTCCCTTTCTTTTGTCCACTGTAACTTTTGGTTTCAATTGTTTTTTGTGGTCATTTTTGCATGATGCAAGTAGAAGAAGAGAGCAACGCAGCTCTGCAAATTTGTAGAAGAAAGAAACTCTGAGTATTGAAGCTTTGTATTTTGTTCTAGCATTTAATATATATAAATAGAAATCTGATTGTGTTCATCTTGTTGTGTTATTTTTTGTGTTTTATGAATAACTCTTATTTCCAGTAGAATGAATCTTATTTTCTGCTGTGTATGCAATTTCTATTTGTGGCTTTATTTTTATTGCTGCACCTCTAGCCCTATTCCCAAACCTCATTGTGCTACCCGAGCTCTCTTTAGTTTCCCCTTTTGAGGTGGGGTTTTCTTCTTTTGAGGTGGAGATTGGTCGAAGGGGTTTGGGTTTAACTCTTGTGCTAGGCTGTTGGAGTTGGTTGATGGGGTTTGTTGTTCATGGGTGTGATGGGTGGTTCTCCTCTCTCTTGTTGGATTTCCCCTTTGCAACTCCTATCGAGGTGGAGTGTGCTCCTTTGGAGGTGGAGCTTGGATCTAGTGGGAAGCTGGGTGCTTTTTTGGAAAGGGATTCTATCTCCCTTTGGTCTATTTTGTGTTCAGTTTTGGAAAATCTAGGGTTATTATAGGGGTTGGTTTCCTTTTCTCTATGTTTTAAGTTGCTTGTTTGTTTTGGATTCCTCTATTCGTGAAGGGTAGTGTTCTAGTAGTCAATTACCTTTTCTATTGCTACTTGTGGTTCTTTTTGTTTCTTGGTTTCATGCTCTAGTCAAAAGAATGTCTTGTTTGTTGTTCTTCTTGATTTATTTCTAATGAGTCATGCTCTTCTATTTAGGTTGGCTCATTTTATGTGAGTCTCCATTCTTCTACCTCTATGGCTGCCTTGTAATGGGTACTATCCCTTCCAATCTTAATCAAATAAAAAAAATAAAAATAAATATATTATATAAATTAATTAATTTTTATTTAGTAAAAAATTTCATTATTACTTTTTAAATATGAAGACATTAAATTTTTTAAATATATTTTAAATTTTATAAAATAAACTTATTAAAAAATAAAAATAATTTTTTAACATTTATTAAATAATAGTAATTTTTTGAAAAGTAAAGTTGAAAGTTATGTAAGGATAAAATAGTTCTTCGATATTTAGTTGACAAAATAATTTTAAAATGAAATAAAATAACTTTTAAATAAATAAAATACATTCAAGTGTGGTTTTTAATACATTATTTAGATAGATATATTAAAATATCTATAGGAGCTATAAAATAAATTTTTAATATATATAACATTAAAGTATCAAAACTAAAATACAATTGTGTCTAAATACTAAACAAAATATTTTAATAATAAAATCAATAATTTTAGATACTTTTATGATAATTTTTTTAGCATTTATTCCTATGTATACTTCATATGTATACATATTAATATAAAATTTAAATTATTTAACTATTTATATAATTCGAATGTCTTGATATTTAAAAAAAAAAGTTTCTTTAATAAAAAAATTAAAAACAATGTAAATTCATTTATTATTTTTTTCATGTTCTTAATGTTTGAAGATATTTTCTATAAAAAAATTAATAGAAAGATAAAAATTAAACTATTTAAAAACATAACAAAAGTATATATTTAGAAACATATCATTTTAATTGTTCTATACATTAAATTTTATTTTATTTTTGATCTAAATTGGAAGTAGAAAATTTCAACTAATAAATATTGAACATGTATATCATGTAAACAAAATGTTTTTAATGTTGAAAAAGTGTTTAACAATATATTTTTTTAATGTTTTAATTATTTTATATTTTATATTTTATATTTATTATTTATATTTCTTAAGGTTTACAATTAATTTAGGTAGCATAAATGCTTCTTGTTTAAACTATGTATGCTTTTTTGACTCATGTTTTAAATCATGATGGATCACTGTGTGATTCGAAACATTGATTCAAAAAGACATACACAACTAAACCAAAATAATTTATACTATTTGTTATGGACTCTAAAAAGTTATACATACAATTATTTTAGAGTTAATATTTTATCTTAATTCCATATAGTTGTGTGGGTATAGAGTAATGAGAATAGTCAAAACATAAATGGAGGGAATGCCAAGAATGTATAAGGAGAGAATATTAATTAAAATATTTAATTAAAAAACAAAAAATAAAATAAAAGAAATATAACAATAAAATGATATTATAAAGATATAATAATCAAATGTGTTAATCCATAATATGTTTTTAAAAATTAATTAAATATATTATAATATTTAGTTTAAAGTAAATTTTCTTAAAAAAAAATTATTCTTATTATTATTTGATAAATAAATACTATCAAAGAAGTATGTTAGTAAACATTTATACAACTGAGGTTTCCAATACAAGAGGGTGTAGATCCCTTTAGCAAGCTCTACAATTTGAACAACCTATGTCTAGGGAGAAGATCATCATTATAACATATGAAACTGAGAAATTTCTCAATATTCATAATTTCAATTCCTTCCTAAGAAAGGCTAAAATCTTCTACAATCTTGAATTTTTTCTTTGTTGCAGCTTCCCCATCAAGTAGACTTGCTATGAGTCATCTCTTTAGCGAGATTTCAATCTTGTTGATGGTAATTTTTTCTCTCGGTCTAAGTTTTGCAAGAAGCATATATGGCTTTAGCCAAATTCATCACCAACAATTCATCGTCAAAAAATTCACCTGCAATAACTCATCGTCAACAATTAATCACCATGAAAAATTCATCTTGTAGAAAATTCACTACTAGCAATATGATATGAAATGCACATGGTGATTTTTCCATGAGATGAATTTTCCATGGCAATAGATAAACTTTTGATGATGAATTGTTGGAAGAAAATTTGTTTTTGGTAAAAAGGTATGGGAAAGGGCCCTTGAATCCAACCAAAAAGTAGAATAAGGCCAAAAGGCCACCAAAAAAAACACAACAAAATAACAGGGGCATAAAATTGATCATCACCCTATAGCAGGACCGACACCTAACATCCCAAAACAACTGAAACTCTGAACAAAAAAAAATAGTAGCCGTAAAGACATAACAAAGTCTAATTGATCGAGGGGCACAAAATCCGAGTAAGAGCATATATAAAAAAATTTAAAAAACATAAAACAACATACCCAATTACACTTTCAGATAGCAGATAATGTTATATTCATGCTCGGGTTGCTCCACTACCTCACTGTATTGTTCCATAGATCATGTCACTCCTTCTTCTACTTTCTCCTCCATGGATTGAGAGGCTTTCATCTTCTGATATAATTTCCTAGCCTTAGTTACCCCACTCACCATGCAAAAAATAGCCTTTTGTATTATGCCCATGGTGATAGACATTAACTTGATAAAGGCCTTGTCTATCTTATCCACTTTATGTTGTAGTTCTTAGACTTGAGAAGAATAAAGATCAAGGGGCCTATCATTATCCTACATCCCCTCAATATTTTCCTCCAGAGGTTGATCAACCATCACCTTCATGAATTCCTTTACCACTTCCTTGACTTCATTTTCAATATTATAAATCCCTTCCTCTTCCACATCCTTTGAGCCTACAACGATCGACTAGTCATCACCAACTATTTCTTCATCTTGTTCACTACTCATATAGTCATATGAGAGATCTTCTCCAAAAATCATTGAAAAATCTTTTTTACTTAGATTAATGGGAGGCAAAGATTCATCTAGCAGACAGAGGGAGTGTGTGGGAGGTTGGTATAAAGATTAGAGCTATATAGAGAGGGGAAATTTCAAGCCATGATATTTAGGAGTCAATTCAAGTAAACACCAAGCACCCTCTATAAACCATGTAAATATAGAGAGAATTTGATGAATTGAAGGGTCAATTAAATGAATGAGAAAGTAAAAATTCTATAGAGGAAAACTAAGGGGCACACAACAAGAATAAAATATAAAAGAAGAAAGTAGTTCTTTCTATTTTCAAAAATGGCATTATCTTACTATAGTTTCAGTATTTTTGTGTATAATTTAGATATACTTCTATCCCTCTTTTATCTCTCCTTAAACCATATTTAAATACTATTCAAAGCTTATATATTAAAAAAAATCATCTCCTCTAAGAGAAAATCACCCGCTAATCAGCAATCATAATTTTTTAAGTGTTGAAAAGGATTATACTAGTCATCACCAAGTTATCCCATGAATATATTAATAACAAAAAGGGCCATGAATTGATCTTGATATTCCATTTCACACTAACTATAACTAGATTACAATCATGTTGAATCATTTGATGTACTTATAAAAAATATCATCCCCACCCATCCTCAAATTGTACAATTTATTTTATATAAAATTACTGCTAAAAAAATTAGTTTCCTAGTTTAGATTCACCAACTATTTATAGAGGATTTATATATAGTGTGTTATTAATAAAAATTCAACAACACTAAATCAACTAAGAAAATACCCATAGGGGTTTATTCCCTCTTATCCAACACAACTTAGTATATTGGTGACAGATGTATTTTTATTTTCAAATGTTGCAAATAATAGTTCTTGTTCTATGATTAGAGAATCCACCTTGAGCTTCCATAACTCAATTTTAATGTCATTAATTTTTTTCATCTTTATTCTAGATGTGATATCATCTTCCATAGAAACATTATATGTTGTGTACATAACTCTTAATGAAATCAAGATTAGGTCTTAAAAAAAACACCTTAGAACACCTAGGAGTCAAGTTGATCAGACTTCAATACCAATTGAAAGGGAAGTAAGATGGTGGAAATTATTCCTACTATAATCTATGAGGAAATATAATGTAGAGATACATAGAATCCTAAAAGTTCCTAGTAACAAAATGGAACATGCAACTTGACATGTAATTACATGCAACTAAGAAAAACATTGTTGACAAAGTATTATCCTAGGAAAAATATTTCAAGGATAAACCTAGCCTCGAAATGTAAACCAATTGTATTCATATTAATATCAATGCTTGCAAAAACCTTAGGCCCAATCTTTGATATACAAATCAATGCAATGTTAGGGTTTATTTGAAAGAATAGTGGTACTTTTGAAACATTATAATAGTACCTCCAATACAAACACTTAATATATAATTGTTAGAGTTATCATGCATTAGCTAATAATTGATTAAGTTTTAATTGATTATTAGTCTAATTTATTCTCATGCACTTAAGCTAAACTTATGAGTGTTTTAGTGCTTTATTAGTTGAGGTAATATTAGATCTTTATGTCTCATATCATGTGGTTTTGAAAGTTGTCATGATCCGATCCCTTTCTCATTTATGGTTTTTCTCTTATGAGAACTCAACCCTCATTACATAGTTATCTCGAGCTTTCATACCTTCTTGAGAATCTCTTGCTTTTGTAGCTTTTTCTTGTTGAGGAATATTGCATATATTGTTTGCAGATCTATTACGTGGAAGGTGTAATTTTTTTTGCTTGATCCTATGGATCATAGTTTTATGCTTGTTTCACAATTTAAACATGGTATCAAAGCATGGATTCAACAAACCCATTCTGAATTAATGAGGTTTTTCTCTTCAACAAGGGTTGCAAGCTTCAGATATGAATCTCTTTTGTCCTTTTTGAAAATTTTGGAGGTGGGTGATTATAGGCACATTTTGGTGCAAATATAACTTCACCATTAGATTTAGAGATGTCAAGAAAGTTGGATTTGGCTTTTGTTTCCCCTGATTTGGGTTCTTGATGCTAGATTTGCAAGGTTTTGAAGTGGTTTCTTTATTTCTAGATTTAGAGAGTAGCTGCAATTTTGGTGCATTTTGAGCCAAAACAAAGGTTTCCATCGTGCTTAGAAGGTTCAAAAACTTTTAGGTTTCCCGTCAAATTATCAAAGCCTATGTCGGGAGTTTTGGGGCAAATGTTTTTTCCAAGGAAGTTGTACGACCTCCTTGATGTGTGAATTGAAGTGACAATTCAAAAAAAAGTATATACTTTTTTTTCCTTGTAATTTTTATTTTTTTAAATATTAAAAAAAACCCTTTATAGGGTTGTTTTGTAGGATTTTTTTACAATTTTAAAAAGTATATTTTAAAATTTAAGGGGGGTCCCCTCAGGGTACTACCACCTACCATATGGTAGAGCGGTTGTGCCTCGGGTCTCACCTAGAGGTGGCGGTTCCTGCTGCCCTCCCTTTATTTGTTAATATTTTAATTTTTTTTAATATATATGTATATATTTTTCCAAAAAAATATATGGCTCTTTTATATGTTTCTTTTATAAAATATATAGTTTTTTAAAAGTAATTTTGACTTTTAAAAATAAAAAAGCTTTATCCATGCAATTTTTTTGCAATTTTTTTTTTCAAAATAAATAACATGTATTATACCTGGAAATTCGGTGGGATTTGTTTTCCTCCCAAAACCACTATATTTGGAGGGTCTCTATTTCTAGAAGTGTTTTTGATGAATTTGGAGGAGTTTCCTTTTTCCCTACTCAACCCCTCTCTGTTGAGAATTTTCAGATTTGCACCCTATCTTTCTAGGGCCTTACCTCGATCATACAACCATATTTTTAGGTGCATTTTTTTTTGAAATGACATAGAATTTCAAGTTCTTTGAGGTGGTGTAGGTTTTTTTCCAGTTTTGGCTTTTTTTTTCTAGAATTCTATTTTCTTAGTGCTATTGTTGTTCAATTCTCATTTTGTAGACTTCGGCGGACCATATCTTCTGCATCTCAAGAAATTTTTGGATGCCACTTTTTTTTCGAAAGTGCATATTTTTTCATGTAATTCATAACAATGCTACTAGTTTCCTCTTTTTCTATTAGAGAATTGTTTTTTTAGCATGTAGTCCCTTTTTTGACATTATGGGCTCCCATTGTATACACTTGTTACCATGCAAACACACTGAAATAAAGTGCCACTGTATTACACATGATTAATGAGATCTTGCACAACACTTTGTACCTTGTTGTACTCACACTATGCTATAAAGTTCCATGGGGGGTTTGATGTTTTTCCTTTATTTTCCATCCTACCTTTGTCAAGTGAGTGCCCTTGCCATGATAGCAACCTCATGCATGTGTGCCTTTTGTTTGCATACCCTTTATATGTGTTGTTACTTTCCTGTTTACATGTTTAGATGTTCCCGATTCTTCTTCATGCACTTATTTTTGGAATTTAGTTTTAATGTACATATCACACCTCTCCCTTGTTAGCATCATGGGGGGATTTCTACTGTTGGTGCTAATGCTTCTTTGGTTTCACATTGGAGTGAGTTATGTATACATTATTTATTCTTATGTACTTTCAGATGCAACGTACATCAGTGGTTGGTTACTTGTATTTCAGTGAGATGGATCACTTACCATATGCACACTCTTGCATTCCTATTTTTGACATTTGGGTGATCCCATAATACTAGTTTACAAATTTTGGCCAAATTAGACACTAAATTGATCTTTTGTAATTAAATCTTCACTTTCGGGTACCTATAGTAGTTAAATCATGAGGAATTTAAACATGATGCAAACTAGTGATTTGTGACATTTTGTATGTAGATTCTAAATATATTTGTTTCAATTTTTTTTGAATCAAATTTCACGCCTTTCTCCATCTCCTTCGAAAACTATTTTATTTTATTTACAATCACCATTTTTTAGGAGTGATGCTCATCGTATACAACATAGATTTTTTTCCATGAAGGATAAATTATATTTTATTTGAATTTAGATTTGTAACTATGATATCTAGCACTTTAATTTGGTTTCATATTTTCTTATTGAATATTTTTTCCCTAATCACATTTTGAAGTCGAACCAATTACAATTTATGCATAAGCAGATTGTATACAACATAAAAATAATTGTAGGTATTGAAATTCAATTTTTTTTTATAATATACTATTTTTCCACATGTGCAGAATAGAGAGATTGATATTTGGTGACAAACCTACATTCACAATAAATAAAAAATAAATATAATAATAAAATTAAATTGATTTAAAATTATACTTTTTGGGAATCTTATAATAAGGACTAAATACTTACAAAAAATATATTTTAAATGAATTCATTTGATCCCACAAAAGGTAAATCAAAAGTGTTTTTCTATTATCATTTTGATACTGTGTAAAGGAGACTCCATTATGGGTTTGGTTTAAAACTTACAGGGTTCTATTCAAGGGGGTTTGATCTAAGGTGGTTTGATCAAAACCTCTTCAATTGAAATCCTTCAAATGAAACTTTTTAAGTATTAAATCATATATTTTCTAAAAATATGTGATTTCAGCAAAAATCATAATCTCCTAGAAATTGTAAACCAACATTGTGGGATCACCCATTACAAGAGTCATTCTTTGATGTTGTTTAAAAATTCTTCATGCTTCAGTGGTGTTCTTTGTGTTCATCCTTTCTTCCTATCTTTTTGGATATCATTGTCTTGTTTGGAGGCTTCTTCAGTTCTTTAGTTGACTTTCATCTCTTTTTGGAGTGGAGTTTTTCCCATGAAGTTTTCTTTGTTTATCTACATTATAGAGATTTTTTGTTTGTACATGGGTACCTTACTTGGCCTTGTTTGTTAGAACCTATCATGCATTATATTTTTAGGGTTTTTAGCTACTCCCTAAGTTCATCTTAAGTGGGGTGTTATAGTTATCATCAATTAGCTAATAATTAATTAATCTTTAATTAATTATTAGTCTAATTTATTCTCATGCAATTAAGCTAAACTTAGAAGTGTTTTAATGCTTTATTAGTTGAGCTAATATTATATTGTTATGTCTCATCTCATGTGATGTTGATACTTGTCATGATTTGATTCCTTGATCTCATTTAAGGTTTTTCTCTTATAAGCACTCAACCCTCATTGCAATTGTCTCGAGCTTTCATATCTTCTTGAGAGTCTCTTGCTTCTGTAGTTTCTTGTTGAGGAATATTGAATATATTGTTTGCAAATATCTTGTGTGGAAGGTGTATTTGTTTATTGTTTAATCCTGTGGCTCATGGTTTTGTGCTTGTTTCACAATTGTAACAATAACCACGTAAAAAACTATAGTGTTTTAATGGATTTTAAAACCATGTGTGAGAAATTTCTAGTTAATTTAGGTTAACATATCTTTGCATAAAATGTTATATCTAAATTAAACTTATTTAATTGATAATAATTTGAAACTAACACTACCGAAATTGGGCACCAAAATATCCTTATCCTACCCTTTCTATAACTACTCTAGGATTATCTCCATGTCCACAAATAACTCCCTCTCATGATGTTCTATCCTTTCTTGCAGATCTTACACAAATTAAAATTTATAATAGTTACAATTAGCAACATCTATCACAATAAATGAGTGTAGTATATTTTCCAATTTGAGCAAAAATATGGTCGGAAGTGACAACCTTTTCCTAAAATTAGTGAAACCTTAACTTAGATGAGTAGTTTTGGATTCTCACAGTCAAAATTTTAATATGTGATAAGAACAAGAATTATAGCTCTAAATCTAACTTCACAATTACTAAGAATTTTAAAAATGGTTAAGATTAAGAGGTAGAAATACTAAGTGCTCACAAAATTGTTAATTTTTTATCACTAAAATTTAATAGAGAATCTAGTGTATTCATCCCCATTTTTTGGAATAAGTATTTTTTAAAATCAATAGGAATAAATATGGCTAAGAGTAAGTACTACAAGAACTGGATCTTTAAATTAAAATAAATGTGTGTGCTTTTCTAAGTGAATGCATTATAAAACTTTCATAATTGAGCATACTTTTCATATATATTCAATAAAATAAAATTTAATTATTTAATACATATAGAATAAAGTGTAGAACAATTTTTTTCCCTAATTTTATCAAGAATATAAAAAAATACATATACATGATTTGAGAGATATGAAGACATTAGTAAAAGTAAATAAAAACAACTATACTAATTTATTCAATATATATATGTGTGTGTGTGTGTGTAGTGTAGAAAATTCTACTCTCTTCTTGGAGATAGTACAATTTCACACTTAGTTTGGTCCTATTTTAGCACCCTTGCATTCATGATCCCTTAAATCATCACTAATAGGCCCTTAAAACCCTTTATTTTAGATCACAAGGATTATTTCAATTAAAATCCTAACAAAATCAACAAATTCATTCAATTTTTTTACACTCCAACATTTTTCGACCTTGAAAACCTAGGGTGGGACTCATATGCCACCTTGGGCATATGAGTCCCCCTAGGTGGGACCCATATCCCACCTTGGGAATATGTGTCTCATTTTTCCCCTATTTAGGGTTTGAGCATAAAATTAAGGATTTTAATTCAATTTTATGGCAAATGTCAACATTTGTGATCTAATAAATGATAAATTAGATGGGATTCCTATAAAATCTAAGTCTCACACTCATTTTAACAACTAGGAACTAAGAGAGAATAAGACAAGTGATCAAGTAAGTAAGAGATTCAAGAGTTTTCATTCAGGAGCAAGGAGCAGGCAAAGTTGAAGTCTTGGAGCAGCATCATAGTGTTTTTGTAGGTCTTCAAGATCACTCTCATTTCAAGATCTAACATTTTCAAGGATTGATGATGGTTTCCTATCGAGAGTCATGATGGATTCTAGGCTGGGGAGATGTAACTAGACATTGAACCAAGCCAAATAACTTGTTTCTTAAGTGATTCCTTCTTCCATTATCATTCTACATTCTTCCTAAAGGAAGGTACATCTATTATTATGCCTTATTATGGTGATTAGAGATCTCCCAAAGTGATTCATCATCTTTATGTTTCATTCATGCATCCTATTCTAGCACATTAGAGTAGGATTTATTGCACTCTAGATCTCTTAATCTTGGATGCACTTAAGATTAGGACTTTCATACGCATTTCCTTTTAGGATGTATTATTTCTACCAAGGTTTAGTTAATAAACTAGGGGTTTGACCAGTGTAAACCCCTTATGAGAAAATCAACACAATGTTTTGTTTTGTAGATTTTTAGTAGGTTTAGATGCATGAGTGAAGTTTCAAAAATATAGGAACTATAGAGATATGATAATAGTCTTAGATCCTAATTTTTTAGAAAAGAATAATAGGACTAATTCACCACCTTGGGCGTATGAGTCCTGGTACAAGTAGTTTACCATATTTTAGTGGATTCTAACTTGTCACTATGAGATTCTAGTTTCTGCCCAAAAACCCTAGACTGGGACTAAATCGCCTAGTCTGGCATATGAATCCTAATTTAGGTTTTTTAGATCTTTCTTAGTCTTCTTCGATCCTCTAGGTACCTTTCTATATCTTTTTGTTTATCGGTCTAATTTCAAGTTCTATTTTCTAGGTCATATAGTTAGATTTCCATATTGCTTTCATTTCCTTCTTTGTAATCATTTGTTTAGTGGTGAACCCTCTTTAATCACACCTAATAAAACTCTCATATGCACATCTTTCCCTTAATTGATTCACTTAGTTGAGGTATCTTTGTTTCCTTTAATGAACTAAAGTTAAATAGGGCCTTATCCTAGAAGGTGGAACCCTATTTCCTTCGGTTCATTTTGGTGAACCTAAAATTTTGACCTCTTATTTTTGATATGGAGTGAATTTCATTCCTATATCTAGATTACATCAAATTTAAATTATATCTTACATTAGCTAATTTTTATTTACCACTTCTAAACTTTGCATTAGTGAAAGTGCATATAGGTTGCATTTTTGCATCTTGCATCATTGAATTTCATTTGAAATCTATCATTAAAAACAGTCAAGTCAACATAAAAATTAGAAACCTTAAACACAACTCATAATCTCTTTAATTTTATGTAAGAACCCTAATCTAGGATTCATTCACCCCTCTGGGTGATTTAGTCCCTATATAGGCAGTTTTTCCAGATCTTTGGAAATTTCTTTATTGCCTATTTTTTAGTATTTGAACCTTCAAAAACCCTAACTAGGACTTACTTTTCCATCTGGTTGATTTAGTCTTGTATGATACCTAAATCTACATTTTACAAAATTGAAAGCTTCATTTCTTTGTTTTAGTTTGTTGTTATTAGATATATATTCTAGTTTACTGGGTTTCTATTTTATTCATTTCATTAGCTCTAGCATAATTTGTTTTCATTTCAATTATAGATAGAATTAGATTACAATTTTTTTTCAATTTTATCATTAGTTTAGAGATTCGATTACATTTGGCATTCATTAGAAATCAAAACTAAAACAACTATAAACTAATGAAACCCCTTGGAGAAAGCATCATTATTTGAGCATGTCAAATCTCTTTTTCCAAGTTAACCTAACCCTCAAGCCTTTTAATAGTGATGACTTTGAAATGCTAGATGAAGCCCTTGAGGACTTAATATCACAAGGTTCATCCACTAAGGCTTGTTATAACAAACTGAAGAAAATATAAGTTAATGTTGTTCAACCTCAACTCATCCCTTACTTACCTTCAAACCAAAATCAAACTCAAAATAAACCCATTCTCATCCTTGAACCACCTAAGAATAATCTTTCACAGTGATAAACTTATAGTACAATTTCTGATACATAAACAATCGACAACCAAGAAAAACAACTTCAACATCCTTACCTTTGCATCGACCCATCTATCTTAGTGCTCCCCATTTACCTTCACATAGTGGGAAGGATTATGATCTTGTTGAAAAACTTAATAATACTCTTGCAAAGATGTCCCTAAAGGATTTATTTCAAAATTCACCAAATTATCATACTATGCTTCAAACAGCCTTACAACAAGTTGTGGTTTCCTTTGGTATAAATTCAATTGATGTAGCTACACTAATTAAAGGAATGAATGTGATTAACATAGGCATTAACTTTCATCAATATGAGCTACCTCCCTTACAAGTGAGAAAGCCTTCATGGTAATAGCTAGATTCCATAGAACAAGAATAAAGTGAACCCTTGTTGACAATGGAATTGCCCTTAATGTGTGTAGTGTAACCATTTTGGATAGACTTGGTGTGGATAAATCAAGAATTGAACCTAATTCCTTATCGATTTGAGGATTTGACAATGTAGGAAAGCAACTACTTGGTGTGATCACTTTTCCTTTTACAAATGGAAAGGCCATGTTACAAGCTCCTGTCCACATTATGCCTCATGATCTTTCATACAATCTTATTTAGGAAGACCTTGGATTCATTAGATGGATACAATGCCTTCGAATCTTGATCGTATCATGAAGTATGTCTATAATAGTAAAGTATACCAAATTAAAAACGTCAGCAAAAAAATTAAAATGACTTACCCCTTTGAATGAAGGGGCTTTGAATGAACCTCCCTTCCCTTTGAATGAATCCCCCTTCTAATGAACCCCCGCATGCGCCATTAGAATCCCCTTTTTATACTTTTCTCCTTTAATTGTAAAATTAATGCATTTTTTTACTTTCAAAGCTCGATTTGGAGGGGCAAATGGAGTCAAATATATGAGCCAAGTCATAGAACTGTAGTCCTCAAAACAAGCATTTCAAAAACTAAAAAAATTGATATTGTAGACACTGAAAAAATGTCATAAATGATATTATGCACTCAAATTAGGTATACTAACACCATTTCCTCCTAAAACCCATTCTCATTTTGCTTAATTGATTAAATTAGCCTAGCTATTTAATTAATTGTATCGTTTCAATCTATTAACCTAATTAATTTAATCAGGTTAATTCATCCCCTTTCATGATAACAACTTGTCCTATTAAATTAAATAAATCAAATTATTTAATTTAAATCCTTAAATCTTCTTTTTTAATTAAATAGCCCTAAGTTATTTAATTAAATGTATCACCTTTTCCCCTTTTCATTAAATTATTTAGTTTAATGAATATAATCTTAATTTTTCTAAAATCCCTAATTGCATAATTAACATTATTTAATTGTCAATTATTAATTAATCTAATTTTCCCCCACTTGCAAGGGAATATTCCTCCTTTGCACATTCCTCCAAAAAAGGAATATTCCTCCCCCTTTTGCATAATTTTTTTTCTTAATTTGCTAATTATCTTTTTCCCTCACCCATGAGAATATTCAAAATAATATTCTCTCTCCTTACTCATTTAAAAAATGGAATATTCTTAGAAAGTTTAATATCCAAGTTAACTCAAAAATTCTTGTGCAAGTTAACTTGTGACCTCTTGTTTAGGTCAAAAGTGTGTTTTTTTGGAGGAATATTAGCCCTTGATTAAATATCATCTTGCATTCTCATCCATTGATGAGAATCCATGATCCATGCCTCCAACTTCCTCCATCCTTCACCATTGATTAGGTTTTTTGATCTCTTATAAGTAGGTCACTATTTGGAGATAAATAGATCCATCTTTCAAAAGAAAACTTATGCTATTGAAATCACTCACACTCATATTTAGCACACATTTAGGATCTTTTAGTTTATTTATATTTCACTAATTAGCTTTAGTTTCCATTAATGGCTTCTATGATCACATAATGCATCCACTTATCTTGTTAATTAGTTAGGGTTTAAATCTTTTAGTTTAGAATCCATTTAGGTTAGCTCTATAATTACATATCTACATCATTCTAGCATAAAACCATGTTAAATTAGCTTGCATCATGCTTATTTATATTAAAATCATGTTTTCATACACATCTCCTAATCGTTCCATTAGTTTTTTTCAATAAAACTAATTGGAACAAGTTCATTTATCCATGAGATTGGGAAAGGGTTGTTCTTCCACATCAATGCAACACCTCTCCCACAATGGGACAGGTTTCAATGGATTAGAGTAGGCATTTTTAAAGATTTTGTAGTTTAAAATGCTTTATTTTAATGAATGCTTGGTTTAATTTACAACTAATTGATCCTATTGAGATTAACGCTAGTGGTTTCATTATGCTTCAATTCTTCATGGATCAAGCGTAATCAACCCATACTAATCCGTTAATCACATTTTGGCACTGCGACGGAAAAACTGATCAAATTTAATGAATTTCTATCTGAATTTTTTTTTTCTAATTTTTGCAAGATACAGTAATGCTCAAAGGAATTTTAGCGATGCCTTTGCTAGGAATTTCCATACAATGATGCTATCATCATCAGAAACAATGATGCATATTTTAGATCCTAGCACTAGTTAAACTAAATGGTGAAACTAAATTCTTTTAGATGTATCGTGAATTTGCAAACAAAAACACTATAAAATGATGATGCTATCGTCGCCACTAAACTTCTGTAGAGAAAAGCTCGAATGATTTATAGAAACACTATAATGAACAGTGACACCCTTCTCTAGTAAGAAAAATAGTGATCAAATTTTAGCATGTGTTTTAATTTTTTTACTTCATCTAATCACTAACATGCCTCTAACTTTTTTTTGGTTTTTATGCTATCTAGGTTTTGCAGGTTTGGCAATAAAATTTAAAGTGAAGAAGAATTATCATCTTTAAATATTATAATTGTAACAAATGTTTCAATGCTTTTGGGGCAATTATAACCCATTTAACATGCTTTTCACTTTATACTTTAGGACCACACTAATTTTTAATTAGGTTTTAAAAAGAACGCTCAAACGGGACTAATATTTAACCATCACTTCATCATTTTACTTTGGGTTTAAAATTGAAAAAATCAACTTAATACTTCATTTGGTCCATAAAATAAACTCATCTTAGCTTTAGGGGTTAAAATTAATGAGTTTTTGTTATTTTTTGTGATTTACGTTTTTGTTATTGAAAGTGTGTGCACTTCTCTCGTGCCACTCGGTGATCTTGAGAATAAAAAAAATTCCTTGAAATTTTGTATAATCACCCACATCTTTCAATTTGGATTAAAAATGAACCCCATTCTACTATAGGGAAAAGGCGTTGTGAGTGATCTCTCCTTGTTTCATGTGAACTGGGAGATCAAACTAAAAATGTATTTCCTTGCTTTTGTTTATCTCTAGAGGACCTACCTCCCCACTTCTAAAGGAGGGAATGACCCAAGAGGTAACAAGCTAAAGCCAAGCTCTTTCAAGTCACTATATAAAAATGTGTTTTCGATGAAATTCATAAAAAATAGGTATGAATATGTCACACTGACCAATGTCACCCTTAGTATCCTTGTGATATCTTAAAATCTCTTCTTAGGAAGAGACTAAGAGGCCTCTTGATTGAAATAATCTTGAGCTAATCTTGCCACGTGTGCGACCATCTTGAACAAAAGACCTTACTAAGAACAATTGTTTAGAAGCCAAAAACCTTTATGCTTGTTGGTGGAGGAATGATCATTCTGAAGCCATCCCACATTTTACTATTCAATTTTTGAAACAGAAAAATCCTTAGGTTATTTGGATCTTTTGGATTTGAGATTTGGTGGTCCTGATGCTGGTTGACAAATTTATCACCTAACTTTGTATTCTCACACCGACTAAGGTGACAAATGTAATCACAATTGAATCAATAATGATATAACTTCTTAGATTGATTCTCTACTTATTTTAAAAGGTGGCAACTACCTTCATTTGATATTTAATGAATATTTTTTTAACTAAAGCTGCTTTTAACAAGAAATAAAGTAAAGGAAGAGTCTTTTAACTAGAAATATTTAAAGGCAATGACAGATCTCATATAAAAAAACTGATATATTCCACAACAAAATTAAATCAAAATCACCATAGTGTCCTTATTCACAAATGAATAATACTATAGTGATGCAATAACTCAAAGTATAAAACATTCCAATAATAGATCATTCATGCTTGAACATTCAAAATAAGAAAAATAGATTCATACACCATAATTCAAAAATTACAAATGCATAAACTCCACCATAGTTTTCTATATTAGAATAACGAAAATCATTAAATCAAAAATAACAAAGTTTTACTCTAATGAGTAAATCAAAGTTTTCCCAAAAGATCCAAGAACTATCAGCCAATCCCTTATTTAAAGCATAGCCAATTGTCTTGTGGTAAAAGTTTCTTGAAAGTAACTGCACTCAAAAAAATAAGTTTTAAACTTAAAAGAGCGAAAATAAACTAAAGTGTCAGGAAATACTTTTAAAAAAACCAATTAAGCATTAACTCATCCCACCTCAACCTCTTCATCTTCTGGATTCATGACCAATCCTTTCCACAAGATTTTTTGTTGTGCCTTCATCCTGGATTTCTAATCTCTATACCTGGTAACAATTGCAAGTATTTATTTAATCCCTAGTGTTATAGTGATTTGTAGTCAAGTTCTCAATTTGATAGAGGAGCTTCAAACTCGATCAGAGTTTCAAACCTCCTGCTTGATTCAATTTTAAAGGAATCAAGGTAGACCTACAGTTTTCCTCCATTTCCCTTCTAACAAGTCCCGAGTTCTATTTAGCACCATGGTAGCTCATACATTCATGTTAAAAACTTCATTCATACTCTAGTCGACTTTAGGATGAGATTTATCAAGCAGTTTTTCATATTTTGGATCAATGACCACTGAATCATCAGTGGCGCTCTCAAGAATTTGGATTTAAAGACCAAACACATGTATTTTCCTTAGGGTTAACCTCATATAATCCCTTTTCAAAACCTCATTTTCATCAACACAATCTTCCCAAAAATCCTCAATAGAAGGCTGATGCGGGTATGAATTCCCTCCATACAAATTTTGCTTCGCGAAACACTTGCTATCAAAATTAGACCTCATGAATAAATATTGGACATTATATTCTTTGAGAACTTTTTCAGAACCTTTAGCTATTGGGGTTTTATTGATGTAAAAGATGGAGTCACCAATGGGAAAGGATAACCCTACTTCCCCATACTCATGTACTTTACATTCACCAAGGCGATTTGTCTATAGACCTCCAGGGACACGAGAAAATCTTCTAGATATGTAGGAAATTTTAATGGGGCTTTCTCATAACCTCCTATCCTCAAATATCAAAACCTTTCAAATTGAATATAGAAACTTTGAAAAATTCATACCGAAGATATTGATTTAGGAGAAAAGTACACTTTAGGGTTTCCATCTAACTTCCTTACGGCTTCCATCAAGAATGCATCATTAACAAGATAAAATTCTCCCATTCCAACCTGCTTAGTTAACTATGGGTAACATTTATATACAGGAATTGCAGAAGTTGGAGGTACCTAGAGTTTTAATATTGGCTAGAAAGATATTTTACTAGTTATAACATATATTAACCAAGAGCACAGATGGGAGGTGAAAAGTTTCTAGAAACTAACCAATTTCTCATTCAAATGAAAGAAAATTACTTTAGCCCAGTCAATAAACACATTTTCATCATAGATATCCAAAATAAATTGACACATCCAATCCTCAAAAGATTCAGTCTATGCATTCCCAACAATGCGATGCAACAAAGTAATGGCATCTACAATTTCTCCTTTGAAATGCATTCTTTTAAGTTTAGCAGGTAACTATGACTTACATCTCTTCTCTGAATTCAATCATCCTTTGGCTATAGAATTTTTTTACCAATCTTCGTTGGCTTTGAAAAACTCGTTAGTTGTAGAAAATGATATCTCCTTTAAAAGTGCTTTCTCAGGGATCTTTAGCACATGGGAAACAACTTTAGGAGAAATTATTGCAACAACAGTCCCATCTAAAGCTTTTATTTCACTCATTCCTTGAATATTCCTTCTTGCACATGCACCGACTAGGGCCAAACTTAGCATGACTTCTAGGAACCCTCTGGCATGAGCTAATCCTCTTTCTAATAGTTTTGCATCGATAGTAGATTTTCTATTACTTTCCAATCACACCCATAATTCATCTATCTTAAAGGATCCTAAATTTGTGTCCCTCATGCCAAGCCAACAACTTCCAATTTTAGACTGCATGAGCCTACAATGAACAGAGGAAAACGTGTTTGCTTGAAAGAATAATTACAGAAAAATTAGGTACAACTGATAACTCAAACAAAAAAATCTCCACAACCTTTAATTACATGAGAGAAATAAGACGTGTGTTTGGTGTTGAATTAATGTGAAGCCTTGTTCAAATCCTTGGTAAGTAAAACCTTGAGATTGGTGTGCTTTACAAAAATCCTTGATAAGACATCTCCAAGTTGTATTGTACACCTCATTAAATGTATAGGCGAGATCTTGAAACTTGTGAAATGAACAACACATTCCCTTGTTGCAGACAACTGAAACTTTATAACTTAAAGTTGAGAGTTACAAAGTTTGGAAAAACTTTGACTCATCGACTATACAATAGACTGACACATTTGATGCCATGAGGAAGGAAATAGTTGGATAATCAGGAGGTTAGGGAAATCACAAACTCGATGACAAGGTTTAAAAGCACTAGATGCTAACGACCTAATTTTCAAAACTTAAAGGACATACAATGAGAGTTTAGAAATTGCAAAGATACCATGACAAAGGAAAAGATGATGACCAAGACTTAGACTCATGTGAAAAATGGGAATAAAAAGACCAAGGAAAATCAGATTTACCATTACATGACAAATAAAACCCATAGGTAACATTGGCTCCAAATAGGGACTAAGATTGACAAGACATAGAGAAACCAAAAACATGATATAAAGCCTTATTCATTAGGAAAGGAGTCAAAAACTAGACAAGCCAAAACCCAAACAAACAAACAATAAAATATGTACATGGAAGGACCCAAAGAAATAATCATTCAAGAATTTTTAAATCTTTCCCATTGTAGGCAAGAGGTAGAGTAGTACCATCAGGATAAGATAATCAGAGAGCATGATCACCAACCAATTGCTTGATTATGAATGGCCCTCTCCAGAGAGAATCAAATTTCTTATGTGCCCATTTCACCTCTCTCCTGCTGTCGCAGAGAGGAACTAAATCACCTACTACAAAATTCCTTTCTATAGATCTTTTATCAAAAAAATTCTTCACCATCTGCTGATGTTTGGTAATTTTGTCCACTATAACCTCCCTTTCTTCCTCTAGTTTGTTTAGATACATAATTCATTTCTCTAAAGCAGGCTGGAATTGCCCATCTTCAATAGCCTTTTTTAAATTGAGCGTTGAAATCTCCAATGGTGTAGGAAAAGTGCTATCAATACCATATGCTAATTAGAAAGGGGACATTTTAATAGCTCTTTTACAGGTAACCCTATTAGCCCATACAACATCATATAGATTTTTATGCCATTCCCTTTGATTCTCATCAATGAAATTTTTGATAATGGATATTAAATTCTTATTACTTGACTCAGCATGTCCATTACCTTGAGGATAATAATCAGATGAATGAGAAAGACTAATACCATAGTCATAATAGAGGAGGGTAATCTTAACAGAGGAAAATGAGCTAGCATTATCACCAAAAAATTTCTTGGGCACTCCAAATCTCACCAAGATGTTCTCCTTCAGAAAATTACAAACAACCTTAGTGGTGGTGTGCTTCATAGGAATAGCTTCTACCCATTTGGTGAAGTAGTCTATAGGTTTCAATATGTGTATGTCCTACACTTGAATTCAGACTGATTGGCCCAATAAAATCTAGACCCTACTGCTGAAAGGGCTCATCCATTACCATAGGTTTCATAGGTAAGGAAGAAATCCTTGGTCTACAAATTAATTTTAAACACTTTTGAAATTTCAATACCCACTCATATGCATCTTTAAATATTCCTGGCTAATAGAATCTATAACATAGGATTTTGAAGGCTGTTACGGAAGCTAAAAAATGTCTCGCACATGCCTCACTATGAAAAGCTTATAATAGATTATTTTGTTGTTCCTTATTATCACACCTTATGAAGGTCCCATCTACACCTTTTTTATATAAATTTTCCTCCCAGAGAACATACTTATTTTCTTTAAGCTTTAAGTTCCTATTTACTCTAGATGAAAAATGTGACGGGAAATCACCATAGGTCAGGAAATAGGAAACATAGAAAAACCAATCATTAGTTGTACTTGTGAATAATACTAATGGTAACTCTTCCTCCTCAATAGGTTTACATTCAACAATAATTTTGGCTACACCCTTCCCTCTCACTACATTAGTGGGCTTAATATCCAGATCATATTCTTGAATCTAGGCTATCCAAGATCCTCTCTTATTACCTCCAATATCCAGCTAAGTAAGAATACTTTTCACAACAGTTTCAGGAACAAAAATAGTAGTATGAGAATGGAGAATGTAGATCCTAAAATTTTTGAGAGCCTTTACAATAGCATATGCATTTTTTTCAAGCAAAGAGTATTTGAGTTCATATTTCTTCAAAGGAGTGCTCATGAAGGAGATAGGCACTTCAAAACCTTTCTCATTCTTCTATAGTAATATAGCTAAAAAAGTATGCTCAGGGGCATAACTATGTATGATGAAATCTTTATTAAACTCAAGATGAATTAAAGAGGCGGCATTAGAAATTGCAATTTTGATCTTTGCAAAATCTTTTTTTCCTTCATTACTCCACTTAAACACCAGACAATCTTTCATCATATAAAATATGGGCTTCTTCAGCTCAACAAAATCAGGAACAAACCTCCTTAGAAAATTTACCTGATCGAAGAAAGACCTAGTACCATCCTTGTTGGCAAGTAATCCCAACAACATGATTTCTTTCACTCTCTTTGGGTCTATCTTAATTTCATCTTTTGAAACAATGTGGCCTAAAAGCTTTCCCTTAGATACAAAAAAGATAGATTTCTTAGGCTTTAAAGAGATACCCTCCTCTCTACAATGCTGCAACACTATTTCCAAACCATGTAAATGATTGTCCATCTTTTTAGAAAAAATTCATAGATCATCCAAATAGATTACTATAATATTATTCCTGAGATCACCAAAAGATAAGTCCATAGCCCTTTCAAAATAGCTCCTATATTAATAAGTTTGAATGACATTCTTTTGTAGGCAAAGAAACCAATGGCTATGGTGAATGTCATCTTACACTGGTCCTCTGTGGCTACTTCAACCTTATTATAACTTGAGAAACCATCAAGGACAAAAATAATTTTAGATCCAACAACCGTTTGTAGGATATGATCCATCACAGGTAGGGGTAATTGTCTTTTAGAGATGCTTGGTTTAAATTCTAGAAATCAACACATATCCTTATTACCCCATTTTTATTCCTCATAGGAACTATATTAGCTACCCACATGGAATGATGGCTGCAGTAAATAATCTTTTCTTTGAGAATCTTATCAATATCATTAAAAATAGCTTTTGTAATCTTAGGATTATAAGTTCGTTGTTTCTGTTGAAAAGGTGTGACATCGAGCTTCAATGGAATCTTATGTTGGAATTATCCATCTCTATTTTTTTTTAGATTTGCATAGCACTGTGAAAAAAAATCCTTGTAACGTGTCAATAGAGAGATCATTCTCTACCTCCCAATACTAACAATCTTGGGATCTTGTTATGTATAGATATTCACTTTATCATACCCAGCAAATGCTTCAACAAAGATTTTTTCATTTCTGCTTTAAATATTGATCATGCCTATTAAATATATTGTCAAGAGGAAATAGGCCTTTTGGAATTTTATTACCTTTTAGCTGAATAACCTATCTCTTTTCTATTAGGGGCCCTAATATCCCCTTCTAATGCATCATTATTTTTATCATCACTGCCTTCAAAATAGAAGTGAGAAAAGTCCTCAACTTTCTCTAAACAATAATTAATTTGTTGATCATAATTAAACACTTGCCAATGATTCACATTGTTAGGAACACTAGGATGGTACACAATTTCAATCCTATAAGACTAATCTTTAAAATTTGGACGAGGCAAGAGTAATGATGCATAAAATGGTAGAGAATCAGCCCTAGCATTTTGCTCCCTGGGAATAGACTCTATAGAAAAAGTATCAAAATATTCTATGCAATCCCAAACTCTATTCCTATAATGCTTGAGCTGACTATTTTTCACAATGTAGATCTTTGTCACCTTCTTTAACACTAATTTTGTATCTCCTACAACCCTCAATTTTTTGATACCTTTTTATTTAGCTACACTCAAACCAAGAAGTGGGGATTCATAGTTGGTCGTATTGTTGGTATTAGCAAACTCCAATTTGAAAGAAAAAGGAAACTTATAACCATCAAGCAAAATCAATACTACTCTAGCACCCAACCCAAGATTAGCACAACTTCCATAGAATTTGAGTGTCCATAATTCATTTACCAAATCAGGACTAATAGGATTCGAATTTTTCTCTTGGTCAAAAGTGCACATATAGGTTCCTGGCCCTGTTTCAACAAACAAAATGTCGGCTCTTGGATCTCCAGACTTTAATACAATGAATTTGGCCTTAGGTTTAGGATTCAAGCATATTTTCTTTCCATCCAAGGGTATCAAGGCATGAGACCAATCCATTTGAGTTTCTCCGCCTAAATCCTTACAAAAAATCCTACTCAAAAGCATACCGTATCTTAAAGGAATGACAACAACCAATATAGTCAATTTTAGTCTCTTTTTGGGAAAAGTGGTGAGCGCTACTTTAGTATCTTTGATTTGACCTATAATAGGAACTAGGGATCCATCCATGGAATAAAATTTACCCTATGAAGAAGTATAGGACAGGCCTAGGGATCTAGCTATTTGGGTAGGCATCACATTTTTTGAAGCTCCAAAGTCAATGATACAATTACTCAGTCTAAAACCAACAATTGTATAAGGATATAAAGAAAGGTTTTGGTTTCATGAATGGGCTCTATGAGATCGAAGGCTTATCTACAATATTAGAGAAAATTTGATTCTCTAGGTCAACTTCATTATCGTGAGAAACTTGAGCATTGCATTGGGAAGGTGAGGGCTCTTGTTTAACATATTTCACCAACCTATGCAATTAAAAGGGATTAAGTCTCAAATATTAAGCTTATGAAATTTGAAATTTAGTATTTTTTGAAGACTCAACTATGCAAAATGAACTAGATGATAAAGAAGATGGTACCTCAATTTGTACACTACTAGGGGCAGTTGGTTCATGCTTTTTCTACCTTGTTAGAATATACTTCATGTCTGATGATGAGGTATCCTGATCAACTTTGGCACATTGTTCCCTAGTCAAAACAACACAACTAGGATCATCAATTCTAACATATGCATCTTCTCTTAATGCGATATCTACCACAAACTCAAAGAAGTTCATGCCAGTATCATTGGATGAGGTAGGCTCCTCTATATATGGATCCATAGTATGCTCATTTTTGTAAGTATTTGCATGAATCTAATCATCTATGGACAAGTAGATCCATCATTTGTTTAAGTTAAATGAAAATTAAAATGTTTTCCTTTACTGGAGGAAGGACCCTCAATTGCCAGCATTTGATTTGGAATTGTTAATGAAAGTGTTTTGTTCAGATCTCCTTGATAATTTCTTGGAACATCTTTATAGGGTGTTTGTGAAGGACTCTTTGGAATTTGTCTCTTAAGAGTAATCATTTCATTGGCCAATCTCTAAATGATTGGTTCAGTGGAATTTATTGGTGAAGGCTTACTAGTTTTCAACTCTTTTTCCCATTTTCCAGAGACTATTAGGTCATCTTCTATAGATACAACTCTATCTTGTGCGACAACTACATCAGCAATACCCTCTCTTTTAATAATAAAACCCAGATCTGGTGGGAGAGTATTATTGAACATAGCTTTCAACAATTCTACACCAGGTCTCAAATTCATAGAAATATTTTTGTATAACTTATTAAACTCAGCTCTAAAATATCTCATTGAATCATGGACCTCCTTCTTCATCAAGACCAATTGCACAACCAGGAATTGATCATTTTTTGTAGAATTGAATCTATTCTTGAAACTTTTTCTTAAGGTAGCCCGATTGTTAATAGAGCCATTGGGGAGAGAATAAAATCAGTCAGCAACAACATTCATGAAGGATTCTACAAAGATCCTTATAGCAACATCCTCATGTTGTATTGCGAGAATGGATGAGGCAGCAAAGAAAGCCTTCATATGCTCATCAAGAGTAACTTTCCCATCCCCATGAAATTTGGGTATAATCTTCCCCGAGCCTTGGGTAAATCATGGAGTTGTGCACCTGATCCAAAGGTTAGAGGACCCCTGACAGAACCCCATGGGACTAGTTGTGCCATAACTAAAGGAAAGTGTTGATCATCAAATCTTGTGCTTCTCTGACAGTCTTATGGGAAATTCAGCGAGTGGGGGACAATATGCGCCGCACTGAATGCCTCTAGGATTTTTATAGAAAGTCAGTTCTTCTTTGAGTTTGAGAAAAGGGAAGAAAGAAATGCAAACATAAAATCATTAAAAATGGCGATGCACCAACACTTTTACAACATTTCAAAACCACAAGCTTCCCTCTATGAGTGATATGGTAGACATAGAACACCACTTCCCTTCATTCTTGGGAGGAGAACAAACAATAGAGGCTTGATACAAGAATAGATGCAGTCATTCAATGAACTTGTAGGAAGTGTGTATTAAGATCCAAATTAAACATAGAAGTTTCAAAAATAATAGAAAAAATTAAAAAGTAACATAAGATATTCCTCCTAATATAGCATATCATGAAGAAATGATAACCCTACAAAGAAAATGGAGAAGTCTAGTGACATATTCCAGTCTCTAAAGATTATAATTTAATCATATACATAGACAACATGGAAATTTGATAATCAAACTATTCAGATTAACCAAGACATAGTGTTCTATCCTAGACAAAGATATAAAGAAATAAATATTGACAAAGACCATATCATACATAGTTTCAAATATTTCTTTAGAATAACTTATGCTTCAAATATAAATGAACTTTAAAATAGAGATCAAATTCCAATTCGATAATAGTTTGATCATAGAAAGATATAACATGCTAGAGGGAAGTAGTGTTTTGTAAAATTTAAAATAAAATATTTATACTAACTAGGAGAGCTAAGAAAACTTTTTCCAATAGGAAAACTTCAAGAACCCTTTCATTATGATGTTTTTCTCAATATATAACAGCCGAGAAGAGAGAAATTTTGACCTCATCTAGAATTAATGACTTCCAAATGTCTACACCTGATAACTTGGAAATCTGATTCTAGATATTTATTAGGTCGTTGGAATCCTACTCATCAACTTTCAACTGCCACATTTATATCGTTTATATTTTTCTATAGGATTATCACTCGTAATCGTTTTGATCCTAGAAAGATATTTTGGTAAAGGTCTCGTCGATCACCCAAGTGGCGTTGGTGGCACCGACTCACATCCCTTCATTGGTAAAAGAAAAATGCATTCCAATGGAATCCAAGTGAAATATCCCAAGATACAACTCCCTAGCATGGAGGGATGATGTGTCACATTGGTGGATAATCTCATATTCACGAAAGAGGATTCAAGAAAACATCTGCCAAGCCGACCCGTGGTCCGATTTCTAAGTGAGGAGAAAGTGATTATTAAAGAATGTGCATCCACCACATGGCACATTGCATGTCTATCATAAATACAACCTCTTTGCACATGGATCACCCTGAAGACAAAAAGAAAGCCGAAAACCAAAAATAGACAAAGGAAAAAATTTGCTTCAAGTTTTGGCAACTTACAAGGGGGCTTAGCTGGTGAAGGCACAAAGCTAGACCTCTGGTCATTCTTGGAGTTTAAGAAAGGTGGAAGGAAACATCTCCTAGTCTACTTCAATTAGTCGAGAAAGGCTACATAAGGATTTGTATGCCTAATCTAGCTCAAACACTTCTTTGAAAGAAAAAAAATCCCCATCTTGCTAAAACAGCTCTGAGGTGATAGTAAAGACAAGAAAGTTGAAGAACTTCATTCTCAATTTCATCCATTGCTAGTGTTGAACTTGGATGTGGAAGGTCTGGAGAAGTTTGCACCTTGTTTATGACCTCTTATGTAATCTATTCAACTGAAAATACATCTTCATTTGTTGAAAGGAAGGGATGCAACCCATAATTGTACAAGATCCCAAAACCTTTCTTGATTTCGTCGACCCTCTTAATTAAAATTCTCTTGTTGTTCTTTGTCCTAGATGCCACCTTATGGTAGTAAGTGAATAAAATTTCTTTACTAGAGGCATCCCTCCAATGTGTAATGCCTGCACTTCTTAGGGCCTCATATGTTTCCACACAGAGCTTAGAGATAAAATTTTATGATTCAACCAATCGGGGAACATATTCCTGAAGAGTTTCGTTAGCCAACAAGCCAACTTTTTCATTTATTTATTAGGCATCACTCAAGAATTGTAAGGTTAATTTTAGAATGATCAACAAGATAATGATTCACTCCTAGTAGGTGGATACCAACTTTATTTTTACAAGAAGGGTCGTAGACCTTTGCACAACAGCTAACTCTTCTTGTCTTTTAGCCTCTTTTGCTTTCAATCTCTAATCCAGTTGATCTCTCTTTTCAAGGGATTCTTCCAGCTCCGAAACCAAATTTTTGGCCTCTTGATTTCGAGTGAGCAAGGCAACCTCAACTTCTTGTTTATCATCCTTTATCTTTTCAATCTCCTGTCAAGCCTTTTGTAGATCATTGAAATCCTGAGTTTAGATGCTTTCTAGCTCCTTCTTTATATTTTCCCGAACGTGTTGGTGTTCTACAATAGATTGGCACTCAACTAAAAGTTCACTTTTCAACCTATCTATTTCAGTGTAACGCTAGATCTTCTCATCTTTGAGTGTTGCAAGAGATCTCGTTGCTTCATTTTTTTGGTCTTGCACTTGTAGTATGTGGTTCATTTCATCATTTCGGGCCCTAAGTTCCGATTGCAAATAGTTCAACATTTCTTTTACATTTTCCAGCTCCTCACACTTTCTCAACCTCTAATCCAACCGCTCATAATCTATATATACCACCTTCTAAGTGGTCCTGGCTAGATCTGCCTCATCGCATAGACGAATCTCATTCAAATCCAAACCCACTGCTTGAATATCATAGTCTTCCATCTGTATTTGTCTTTCAGGTCGGTTGCAAGTGGCTTCATTGTGGTGATCCATAGATAATTTATTTCTTTATTAAAACATGTTTGAATATTTTTAGAGGTTGACAACTCGACATTCTTCTCTCTTCTTTTATGCTTTCTATTTTGTCGGACATGCCGAGTCACATCAAAATTCTTCTAGAGACTTTGTGGGGTATCAATACTTTGTATCGTCGTAGAAGCACCAGGGGCAAACTAAAAAGAGTGACAAATGGGGACACTTCAGATGTATGGGCATGTGGGGAGGCAAATGGGAGAGTGATCATTGAGAATGATGGGATGCCAAATTGGGATTGGGCACCAAGAGTACCAATCAAAGTAAAAAGAGTAACGAATGAGACAAACAATTTATATTCAAATGCAGATGGGCCTGGGGTAATAGGTAGCATGGGTGACTTAGCTTTTTCAATGGGGCCCCTAGATAGGGCGATTAAGGATTCAATGGTGGCTGAAGTGGATGCTACCTATTCTACACATGGTGGCACATCACTTGATAAATTAAAAATGGCAGGGGGCTCATTCAAAACCAATAACTTATGGTTAGTAGGCAAAGGGTTCTTTTCAATAGGTGGAGCCAAAGGATTGAGCAAAGATACAAAAGAAGGAAGCAAAGGGGGAGCAAGACTTACCTGAATTGTGACTGTTCAAAAATTTTGGAGAGCAGACTCCACTTCTTCTTTATTTTTGATGGCTTCATCAAATATGTCCAAATCTTGGACTCGTTGTAACTTCGTTTGACCCAAACTAGAGTTTCCTAATCTCTTTGCAGATGATCCCACTGAAGCTTGAACTTCTTGTTCTTTGGCTGATTCTCTTGGGGACCATCAGTTTCTCTTTCATTTTCTTCATACACTAGTGGAAGATACAACCTCTGAGTCCTTTTTCTTAGAGCTCTTTCCCTTGTCGGAATCCTGTGGTCAGGAAGCATGGCGTGGAAGTCACTCCTCTATTACTTCATGGCTAGACTCTAGGTTTCTATTATTAGAATCAACCTCTTGGTCCTAAATGTCCTCAAACTATTCATCATATGGTTGAAACTCTTCAAGAAACTTATGAGTATTTCCCATTTCCTATCAGAACCTCTAGAAGTCTGCCATTTTGCATTTCGACCATCCTCGCAATTTCATTTAATTTTTTAGGGTTTTGCTTATCAGAAACTCCCTCTGATATCTTTCTTGTGGTGTATAGAAACTCAACCACTTTGGCCTCTTCATTGGTATGAGGTCCAACTTGATGTACAATTCTAATCTCCTGAGTTGGTTTTTTCTTAGATTCCACATACTCTCATGTCTCATGCTTCAGGGGAAGTTGTTTTTATGGATTATAGTCCCATTCGTCACATATGAGGACTAATTTCAGAGCTGCCAAAAGTTTGGTCAATTCATTTTGTTCTTTATGCTTCTCTAGCACTACCCTATTGTTATCAATGCGAAGAGGAAGTAGATATAACTTTGTTTTGTTCCTTCCTCTTCCATATGCATTGTCAGAAAGATTTGGTTGTTGGCATGCCTCCAACATGATGACTCGATCAATCACAAATCTGCGGAGTCAGAAAGGCTCTCTAGAAAAACCATGATATCTAATGAATGTAAAATTTTCCTCGAAGAAATAATCTACTAGGGTTGATGAATTTTTTATCCATATAAAAACTTCGAGAGACAAACGATCACTTAATCATGGCAATAACTCTTGCTATATTGGTCTTAGAAAGAGATGTACAAACCAGTAATAGCTACTTGTTCTTGATGGGACATAGGTCCATACAAAAATTGGTTGAATTAAACCCTCTTCATCTAACCTAGATATAGGAAAATTTCTCTCTAGAAACCTAAAGTTCTAATGCAATATCAAATGGACCATGAAAGAAGAATACTCAAATCTAGACTTAGCTTGGTACTTCTCTAGCTATAGAAACATATTTGTAGCTATCAAATTGGAAAAATAAAAGTACCTCTACTCCCACTCATGCTTGAGTATCAAAGCCAAATCCATCTGGAAACAATGGGCCTCTTCATCATCGTCTAGGCCAAAAACCCAAGCTAATATTGAGAAAAGATCCTGTGTGTTTTTTGGGAGCTTTCTGGATGCCAAGGGAAAAATAAAATGGCCTCTTCTTAGTCTCTCCTCTATCTCACAAAAATAGAAACCCTCCCTTTCATTTGATTCTTCCCAATAGGTCTCCATATCTTCGTCAATAAATAACACAACATGTTGGTTGAAAGGGATACACAACATTTCTCATATAGCTGGAGCAAAGATTACAACCCTAATTCTATTGCATGTTATCATCTTGGTTTATTCATCAAATATTCTAGTGGATGCATCCACCAGTTTTAGGCATGGGTGTATGATGGGTATCATGAATTGTGGCAAACCACAATTCCAGAGCTGAGAGGAAAAACCCTCATAGGTACTATGGTCTTTCACTCTTTGAAATGACCCTTCTTTGAGATTTTTAGGGTTCTTTGCCAACCTTGGGTCAAAGAAATTGTCAGTGACATCTCACACAACTTCTCTTTTAACACTCCTATCAATTAGCACCTTCTTACAAAATTTGAACTGTCGGTCCTTAAGCACTGGGGCATTGGAGAACGATCTTCACCTAAAAATATTGGTGAAAATAGGCCTCCTCGGTGCAAATTCTACTCTTCTTCTAGTTGTTGATGGTTCTTCCATGGTTGCTTCAAAATTTGCAAAGAGTTTCACTAAAATAACTAGTTTCTTTTTTCTTTCTTTGGGAAAAATCAACCTTTTCATGCAATTTATTTCCCCAAATAGTATGTGCAGTTAAGGCTATGTCGTTACCGCTGGTCCATTAAATGTTGCCAATGAGGAGATACATGGTGGGAAATTTGTATCCCTCAGGAATACCAAAAACTCTACAAAAATGGATTTAGTACATTCCTTTCACTACCTCTATTCTCAAATAACATTGTTACCTTGAGAAGAGTGTCCTTAATTATGTCAATCTTTGCTTAGTGATATGAAGTACCCTTGAAATTATGAGCTCATTAATTTGTCAGATATTAGCGCGTTAATCCATGTCCTTTCACTTACATGAGCTAGCTAATGTTGATGATGGCCAATGACACATGTCAGAAATCGGCCTATACGAGCATTTAGTCCCAATGCCCAAACATTAATTTTGAGACCCTATATTAGATTTTTCATATGATCTATTCTTTGTTCACTGACTACTTTGATATTTTCCTATTACCATTCAGCCAAAAATGGAACTTCCACTATTTGGCCTTACCGACACCTCTTTTGTATAAATAGTTATACCACCTCAAGGCTATATTCATTCGAAAAAGTGAGACTTCAGAGTTTAGCTATTTTCTTATATGTCCACACATTATCTTTTGCTCTACTACTTTAAACATGTTTGTCGTCATAGGTATTCCTATCTGTATTCTTCCACAAAGGCCACAGTATGCCTTCACTGGGGAGCTTTCGGGTTTTAGAATTAAGTGCCTAGTAAAGAGATCCGACTGCCTTGGGGTAATTGCTTTTCAATGGATCATTAGCATAGACTTCATTGAAGATGAGAACCCGATGCAGACCAATTGCAACATCTTGTCTCTCTTCATGGCCTCTTTGTTGGACTTGAATGCCACCAAAACTAAGATAGTGGAGTTGTGTCACCATATGTTTGATGTATCTCTATTGCAAGGGCTCAGAAAAATTGTGCAATTTTCTATTCCTGGTGTCGGCTTTCCAAGCACAATAGACCTTCACAAATTTGTTGATCATGGCATGGACATGCCTTGATTTTATTTTCTGAGTGACTTCCACACCATGGACCTGACAAGCCACCATGCCCTATATTTTCCCACCGCCACCTACCTCCTTTGGGAGTATGGAATTGATGAAGCTCCTAGGTACAACTTCAAAAAGTAATTCGAGCTCATCGTCTTCGACTGTGGAGATCGAGGTTGGCGTTCATCCACCATGTGTCATGAATTGTGTTTCCTACTTTCCTTCTTATGAAGAAGAAGAAAAAGAAAAAGAAAAATGATTATGGGCAACAAGCCCCTGTAACAATGGCTAGAGGCCTACCTTTCGATTTTTTTTGGGTAAAAATTGCCTTCAGTTTGCTTTTTGTAATTTTTTCTCAAAGACCCTTTTTTGGGTTTTTTCTCAAGAGAGCATTTTCTATCAAAAATTTGAGCCCCGGGCTATCGTATATTGTAAATTCGATGAAAATACAATACATAGAATACAAATTTTCGTACTTCTTCTATTTCTTCACTTTATTGCCTATCCTAAAACTTAAAAGGTATTTACAAAAAATATTACATATGGTACATATCTGTGAATTTTTTTTAAAGAATGTTGTACTTTAATGGAATAATTTTAGATAAATAGCGTTTATCAATATCTCTAAAGAATTACCTTCCATATCTTCTAGCTCATATGCATTTTTCTCCTTACACACACAAATTTAGATGTGGCCATCCATAATGCTTCAAATTTGGTGTGTTTTCCTAGTTTTGTAGTGCGCTCGTCATATTTTAGCTCTAGGCTTCCTTCCTCGAAATCTAGGTTGAAAGTATTTTCTTGAAACCATCACTTGACCATCTATTGGCAGGAAATCATGGGTTCAAAGATATTTTCTCTATTTTCCTCTAGTTTGAGGAGTGCAACTATCTATACCTCTATTCCATCATTTTCCTCTATTTCTAGGGCTTTCAGTAATTGTAAGGCAAGGAGTTTCATAGAAACAGGTAAGACTACTTCCTTCCCATTAACTAATTCCTAGAGAGATGTCTTTAGGATCTACTTCGGCATGATTTGGTCTACCCACAAAGGAGCTCGTAAAGGTTCATGTCATTCTCTTTGTCATTCAGACCCAATGTGCTTGATTAACCTAATTAGGTTTCTATTTTTCAACTCTACTAACTCATTCCCTTGTGGGTCGTAATTTGAAGAGGTCTTGAGGTAGATCCCATTCCTAATATTCAACTCTGATACCTTCAAACCTACGAAGGCTCTAGCATTGTCAGATATGATAATCTTTGGCAAACCAAACCTAGTCACCAACCCTTCTAGAAAGTTAACAATCTCACCTTTTGTAGCACCTTTCAGGGTGATAGCCTCTATCCAACTTGTGAGGTAATAAGTCACTATGAGGATCCACTTATGGCCAACACTGGAGATATGATTTATCATTCTGAAAATGTCTAATCCCCATTGAGAAAAGGGCTCTTTAGTTACAATGGAACTTAAAGGAAAATAAAAAAAATTCTCTTGCCAACAAAGAATTGGCATTGAGTGCACTTCTTCACCAAATGGTGCACTTCAACAAACATTGAGGGCCAATAGTATCCCGCTCACATAATATTCAAAGCGGTGGCTTTAAAAAAAAAAATCCACCCTCAAGACTGCTGTGAAATTCTGATAAAACCCTTTCTACTTGGTGCTTGTCTAAACATTAGAGCAATACTCTATCATAGTTCCTTTTAAATTAAATTCCCTCAACCAATACATACTTGGTTCCTTCCAGCCGGTAGTATCTTCATTTGTAGAAGGGGAGAGCTTTCAGGTAGTGACCTTTTTGCATGTATAGTGTGTGATCCATCACCCAGGATTCATCTGATTCAAACTAATTCGAAAAGACTTGATTAATTTCCTTGTTGGGTTCAAAAACTGACTCTTGAGCAAGATATTCATACAAGTCTCTTCCCTGCACCAACTTAGTCATCTTGATATCCATGTCATACTCCAAGATCTTGGTGATCCAATAATCTCTCTTTTCAACTATTTCTCCTTAAGTTATGTATTCTCTTACACTCAGATGGGCAACCCAAATGGTGATCTTATTGGCCGACACTAGGTGTTAGAGCTTGAGACTCTTGACAATGGAAAAAGCTTGTTTCTCTACAAATTTATATTTGGTTTCATAACCTTTGAGGGTTCTTGAATGGAAATCAATCATATGCTCCCCATTATCCTTCTCGTCTATTTGAGTGAGCACATAATCTATGTTATGCTGATTGTTGTATACATATGACTATAAATCTTTAGAAAAATCTAGATTGGTTAGTATTTGAGCAACAACGATAGCATTTTTTCTCCGCTGGAAAGCTTCCTTGCTTTCAAGAGTCCATTTAAAAATCAAATTATTTTTTAGCATCAACGTGATGAGCCTTTTGATGCCTACAAATTTGGAAATGAATTGGCTAACAAAATTTATCTTTCCTAAGAAAAAATGTAACCCCTTTTGATTTACTCGTAAGGGAATTCTTTTTATAGATTTGACTCTTTCTGAGTCTATTGCAATTACCTTTTTGGACACTACAAAACCAAGTAGCTTACCTTGAGGTACTCCAAAAATACATTTTTTGGATTTAAAGAAATCCCAAAATTTTGGCACCTCTCGAAGACCTATTATAGGTGATCAAAATGATCTACCTTCAAATTTGAAAAAATAGTCAGATCATCTAGATAAATCAGAATGTAATTGAATTTATCAATCCTTCAAAAAGAATGTCCATGGCCTACTGAAAGGTCGCACCGAAATTTGAAATTTGAATGGCATCTTAGCATATGCAAACATCCCCCACTTAGTGGTAAATGTCATTTTATGTTGGTATCCTCACTTGACATATACCTGATTATATCCTATAACACCATTAATAAATGAGAATATCTCTGACCCAACCACTATTTGCAAGATCTGCTCCATGGATGGCAAAGGATAATGATCTTTTAGCGAGGCCTTATTCAAGTCTTGGAAATCAACACAAAGCCTGATATCACCATTTTTATTCTAAACTAGTACCAAATTAGACACCCAAGTTGAGTGTTTAATCAGAGAAATGATTCAGGATTCAATCACTTTAGTGAGCTCTTGTTCCATCGATTCTTTGACCTTCAGATTAATAGGCCTTTTCTTTTTTCAGACTGATTTTGATCCTTTCGCCAAGAAAATGGTATGCTAGATTATACCATAATCGTATCCTTTGAGATCATCATAGGTCCATGCTATAATTTTTTCATACCTAGAAGATAGATCTCTTAGCCTTTCTTTGTCCTCCCATTGGACATTTCTTCCGAATTTCAAATTTTGACCCTTTTTGACATCTAAATCTTCATAATCCATTTTGTTGGCTATAAGCCTTTGCTTACAATTCCTCACATCTTCACAATTAAAAAGAGTCTTGAAAGGGAAATCAAATCCTGAGGGAGCTTATTTCCTTTTAGCTGAATCACCTACCCTTCAGATGGTTGAACCTCTGATTCTGAATGGTCAGAAGGTCCTTCTTAATTTTGAATAAAGGTTGCTATCTAGGTATCATCCACAGAAAATTTCCAATTCTAATCATTATCTGGAATTCATGGTTAGACAACAATGTGAATGACATTTTTCTTTGAATCAAAATCTCGCTCAAATTGTGACCTGATATAAGCCATCTGATCTGCTATACTATTATGGGATCCGGGAATAACTTACACATTGAAAGCTTCAAAACCCTCATATTTTTCACTACTGCTTGCCCCTAAACATGGCTTATTATCAACTTGGAATCTTCGAATACTTGCAATCTCTTCACACCCATCTTCTCAGCAAGAAATAGACCATGGATTAATGCTTCATACTTAGCATCATTATTTGAGCACAAAAACTAGAATCAATAGGCCTCAAGGGTCTTTGATCTTGTCGGAGACAACAATCGAACTCCTACTCTTGAAACAACTTTGCATTTAGTGCCATCAAAGTACAAGGTCCACAAGCGATTATCAATCGGATCATCATAGCTTTCTCGATCTTTCATTAGTTTTGGATGGACCATGTCATCATGAAATATGACATAAGTACCTAGTCCCTTGGCATGGGAATTTTTGAACAAGTCAAAGTCAATAAACTAGTTATGGAGAACCTCTTCTTTAGGGGTCTACTCACTTTTTCTTCTTCATCTTTCAACATTTTTATGCAATATCCCTCTTTCATTGAAAAAGAAGTATGTGTGACTTCAAAACAGAGAACAACATTGTTCGCTATGTGTTCAAGATGAAAATATTCTAAAAGAATCTTCATCTTTTCCCCATGCTTAGTTCTTAATATAAGATGGAACCAATCTAGTGCCAAATATCCACCCAACTTTGTAGTGAAATCTCTAGAAAGACACATCCCAAAAACTATGGGAATGTTTATTGTAACTACCTCTTGTGAAACTATCTGGCTCGGTTACAAAAAAAGAGTTAAGGATAGATCTTTTATCTAACCAACCATTAGAACCTTCTTTCCATTGAACTCCATGATTCCCTTTTCCAAAGGTTCATACTTGAGCATTAGGGCATCAACCACTTGCTTTGGAATGACTATTGTACTTTCCCTAGAGTCAACCATATTATTGTGCAAAATTTTATCTCCCACATTTAACTTCAAAAAGAAAGCAGTGGGATTTGGCTTTCTTACCTCTTTCTCTTTTTCTTTATCTGGGTCATTTGTATAAGCTATGACCTTTAGAATTTGAGGATCTGGTGTGGGTACTTTATCTTTATTCAGATCACATGACAGAACCTCATCCATCTGCAACCTTGGTTCTTCATTTTTTAATGCTTCCCAAAGAAATTTATTTTTCTTAGGGATAGATATCATGTCCCATAGAGACACATTACCGAGTGCCTTCTTTAATTGCTCCACCACATTGAGCATTCTGACTAACTAAATATTTGGTCTGAATGGCAGAATCTCTCTCATCTTCTAAGAAAGAGGATTCATCATGAATAGGTTTCATGTCTTATTGAGAAACCATTCGGGCGACGATGGAATCCGTTGTTGCTGAGTTGGTTGAATAGTTGGTTGAGCAGTCTGCTTGGGAAGTTGTCCTCCATGCAAGGGTGGCTAGTGAGACTAGAAACGAGGAAGAGCTTGTGGCACATATTCACCCATGAGTCTTCTCTTGGATCTGGTGTTGTATTCTGACTATACATGTGGAGTGTTGATTGTCAAGGCTTCATTCATGAAAACAATATCCTCTTCTACCATCCAAGATAAAAGTGCTTGATCAAGTGTAATTTCCAACTCTTACTTTATGAACATCCCTTGCATTTATCCTCTGAATCAGACATTCTCCATCTCAGGAGACTCATATACTTCTGCATTTGGTTGTGTGAGTTTGTTCATCTACTCTTCTATCCTTTGTTATAGGTTTCCTTTGGGGAAATTTTGGGTCATATTACTATCATTGCAAGGAAAACGCCATGCATTTTCATCATCCGCCAAGTTATTTTGACCTAGTATCAACTTGTTTCTATGGGTCTCCTTGACCATATGTAATGGCATGGTAACCAAGGCTATTTGATTGGAAGAAGTTGCTTGGTGACCTCCCCAACCCAAAGGTCCTTGGTATGTAGTCTTTTGATTATGTTGATAGAAGGTTCTACCTCCTTGGTATGTTTAAGTTGCTTGCTTTAGAGGAGCTACCTGCTGCCACTTGATGAGGACTAGCTCATTAGAGAAATACCACATTAGGATCTTCATATCGTTAAGGTTTGCTACTACAAAGGAAGAACCTGATGTGCTTGATTGTGTAGTAAGGTATACATACATAGATAGGGGTGGAGCAGAGCTCATCATTTGTGTCACCAAATTGTTCAAAGATGACTCTTCTCGGAGTGGCATGCCTAATATTTCCACAAAATAAGGCATCAAAGGTCATGGAAGAAGCATTCTCGCATCTATCAAACTATTCTCCATGTGTACTACCAACTTGTAGGCGTCGAGTAAAGTATCTCCTCCCATGGAAGTTATCAGGACCACAATATTCAAATTGATAGCCTTCAAGTAGAACATGAATGCCATAGCAGTTGGAGGTCGTGCAGTAGTTGGGATCCTCTGCTAGGTTTCGTTAAACCTGGTGTTGAAGTCGCTCATAGCTTCTTGTGGGGCTCTCCTGATGGTAGTTAGTTGATGTAATAGTGAGAAACGATCTCCTTTTTCTAAAAAGAATTTGAAAATATTTTCTCCAAGATCATCCCACGAGCTGATGGAATCAGAAGTTAGAGATCTATACCAATCTTGAGCCTTCCCTTTGAAAGAAGTGGCTAACAATCTCATAGAAATATTTTCCTCCATGATATTGAGCACCATACAAACTTCTGCTACATCTTGGAGGTGTTCAGAAGGGGTTTTAAAGTCCTCCCCAAAAAAAATTGGAATAGCCTTTAGGGCATTAGCGGGTATGGCGGGCTAGATATCATGTGGAGTAGGTGGCCATAGTGGACTACCACTATTCTAGGTTACAAAGTCTTTCAGAGCAAGACAGTGTACGTGGGCCATGGAGAAAAGGTTCCTATATATCTAGTAAACTATTATTCTTATTTGGAAACTTTAGCCTCCAGGCGAAGCAGATAAGGCTCTAAACTCTAGACTCTTACTCCTTACTCTACTACTTCTCACAGGTGACACAGAACCTATGACTCTTCTTCTCTAAGGTATCGAGGTTGGTAACTGAGAGTACTAAAATTTACCCTTCGATGATGCTCGTGTTTGAACCCTAGGCATGAAACCTCCAGTTTTCCTTCCTTTGGTCTAATTTAGAAATATTTTTGACTTCTAATTAGGCCTTTGGAATTGATCCCACTAGGCGTGCCAGAAAAATAACTAATTATCATCAATGCTTGCACCTCTCTGACAGTCTTATAGGAAATTCAGTGAGTGGGGGACAATATGCGCCTCACTGAATACCTCCAATATTTTTATAGAAAACTAACTTTTCTTTGAGTTTGGGAAAAGGGTAGAAAGAAATGCAAATAGAAAAACATGAAAAATGGTGATGCGCCAATGCTTTTACAAGATTTTAAAACCACAAGCTTCCCTCTATGAGTGATATGATAGACACATAAAACCACTTCCCTTCATTTTTTGGAGGAGAGTGAGCAATAGAGGCTTGATACAAACGTAGATGTAGTAATTGAATTGACCCATAGGAAGTGTGTATTATTCAAATCAAATATAGAAGTTTTAGAGTTAATAATTTTTTTTTTAAAAGTAACATAAACCCTTCATCCTAATATAACATATCATGGAGAAATGATAACCCTACAAAGAAAATGGAGAAGTCCAGTGACATAGTCTAGTCTCTAAGGATTATAATTTAATCATATACACAAACAACATAGAAATCTGATAATCAAACTATTTAGATTAAGCGAGACACAATGTCTTATCATGGACGAAGATATAAAGAAAGAAATATTGACAAAGACCATATCATACATAGCTTTAAATATTTCTTCAGAATAACTCGTGCCTCAAATATAAATGAACTTTAAAACAAAGATCGAATTCCAATTTGATTATAGTTTGATCGTAAAAAGACATAACATGCCAAAGTGAAGTAGTGTTTTGTAAACTTTAAAAGAAAATATTTCTACTAACTAAGAAAGCTAAGGAAACTTCAGGAACCCTTTCATTATGTTGTTGTTCTCAATATATAATTGCCCAAAAGAGAGAAACACTGACCTCATCTAGAATTAATGATTGCCATATGTCCACACTTGGAAATATGATTCTAGATCTTTTATTAGGTCTTTGGAATCCTAATCATCAAATTTCATCTACCACATTTATAATCATTTAGATATTTGAATAGGATTAGACCTCGTAATCGTTCTGATCCCAAAAAGATAGTCTGGAAAAGGTCTTGTCGATCACCCAAATGGCTTTGGGAGAACCAACTCATGTCCCTTCATTGGAAAAGGAAAAATGCATTTCGACAGACTCCGAGTGGACACTCCCAAGATACAACTCCCTAGCACAAAGGGATGACATGTCACATAGGCGGATAATCTCAGATTCACTAAAAATGGATTCAAGAAAATGTTTTCCAAGCCGACATGTGGTCCAATTTCTGACTGAGGAGAAAGTCATTATAAATCACACACAACCACCATGTGGCGCATTGCACATCTTTCAAAAATAAAACCTCCTTTCGTGTGGATCACCCTGAAGACAAAAATAAAGTCAAAAATCAAAAATAGACAAAGGCAAAAAAATTCTTTAGAGAAAGTTTATTCGTGTAGGAAGAGTAGTACCACACAAGAGAAGACATTGACAAGATATCTTCAGAACTCTAGATACAGTAGGTTTAGGAGGAGGACGAGAAGATGGTCTACTGATGGACTTAACTTTTTGGGTGGGGGAAAAATATGAGAAATCAACGTTTTCCAAGAATTCAAAATCTTTATCCAGAACCCCTTTTTTCTTATCACTCCTAGTATACCTTTTCAAAGATAGGTTTAAACAAGACACATATAGGCCTACGAATTTTCCAAATTTTTATTTATAAATGGTTTTGAGGAGGGTTTCACCTATTATTTACTTGATTCCTAGGAGCTTGTGCGAGAGGACCTCTTACTCTTCTAACTGGAGGTGGAATATTTTCTACGAACATAATCTCCTGAGCATTCTTGAAGCATGTGACATTTTCTCTAATAATATCTCCAAGTTATTCCTCTTCTTCCAACACCTCACTAACTTTGTGAGATTGATAGTTAGTCCTCCTTTATTGCCAAGTAAGCAATCTAAGACCAGTAACTATATCTTCTTGATCACAACCAACCAATCTACATTAGGTTGAAGAACAAGATAATTACACCTCTAAAGAACCATTACTATTACCATAGAGCAATTCATTCACAAGAGAAATATTTATTCTGAGTTATCCCCAACGGAGTCACCAAAAATCTATTGGTTGACAGATTTATCATCTAGCTCTATATTCTCATGCCCACTAGGGTGACAAATGTAACCACAATTGAATAAGTAATGATATAACTACTCACCTTGATTCTCTACTTATTTTAAAAGGTGGAAACTATCTTCATTTGATATTCAATGAATATTTTTTGTAATTAAATTTTCTTTCAACTAGAAAGCAAGTAAAGGAAGGGTATTTTAACTAGAATTTTTTAAAGGCAATGATGGATCTCATATAACAAATACTGAAATATGCTACAACTAGAATTAAATAAAAATCACCATCGTATCCTTATTCATAGATGAATAATACTATAGTGATGCAACAAATTAAAGTATAAACCATTCAAATAATAGATCACTCATGGTTGAACATTCAACATAAGAAAAATAGATTCATACACCATAATTCAAAGATTATGAATGCATAAAATACACCACAATTTTATATATCAGAATAATGGAAAAAAATAAATCAAAGATAACAAAGTTTTTCTCTAATGAGTAAATCAAAGTTTTCCCAAAAGATCGCAACACTATCATCATATCCCCTATTTAAAGCATAGCCAATTGTCTTGTGGTAACAGTTTCTTGAAAGTAACTACACCGAATAAAATAAGTCTTAAACTTAAAAGAGCCAAAATAAACTAAAGTGTCATGAAATACTAAAAAAATAATTAAGCATTAACTCATCCTGCCATAGCCTCTTCATCTTCTAGATTCATGATCACTCCTTTTCAAAAGAGTTCTTCTTATTCCTTCATCCTGGATTTGTGATCTCTATACCTAGTTACAATTGCAAGTATTTATTTACTCCCTGGAGGTACAGTGTTTTGCAGTCCAATTCTCATGTTGGATAGAGAAACTTCGGAATCGATCAGATTTTCAAATCTCCTGCTTGCTTCGGTATTAAAGGAATCAAGGTAGATCTACAGTTCGTATCAATTTCCCTTGTAACTAGTCCTAAGTTAATTTTAGCATTGAGGAAACTCATAAATTCATTTTAAAAACTTCATTCCTACTCCAGTCAACTCTAGGATGAGATTTATTAGGCAATTCTTCATATTCTGGATCAATGACCACTAAATCTTTAGTGGCACTCTCAAGAATTTGGATTGACAGACCAAATGCTTGTATTTTCGTGAGGGTTAACCTCATATAATCCCTTTTGAGAACCTCGTTTTCATCAACAAAATCTTCTGAAAAATCCTCAATGGAAGGCTGATGTTTGTATATATTCCCTCCATACAAATTATGCTTCACGAAACCCTTGCTATCAAAATTAGCCCTCATGAATAAATATTGGAGATTATATTCTTTGAGAACTTTTTCATCACCTTTAGCTATCTGGTTATTTTTGCATGTACAAGGAGTCACCAATGGGAAAGGATAACCCCACTTCCCCATACTCATGTAATTTACATTCACCAAGGCCATTTGTCTATAGATCTCCAGGGACACGAGTAAATATTTTAGATACCTAGGATATTTTAATCGGAATTTCTCATAACCTCATATCCTCAAATATGAAAACCTTTCAAATTGAATATAGAAACTTCCAAACTTTGATACAAAATATATTGATTCAGGGGAAAAATGCACTTTAGGGGTTTCCTTCTAACTTCCTTAAGGCTTCCATCAAGAATGCATCATTAACAAGACAAATTCCTCCCATTCCAACCTACTTAGTGAAATGCGGGTAACATTTATATACAAGCATGCCAGAAGTTGGAGGTACTTGGGGTTTTAATCTTGACTAGAAAGATCTTTTACCAGCTATAACGTATATTAAGCAAGAAAACAAGTGGAAGGTGGAAGTGTTTTGGAAACTAACCAATTGCTCATTCAAATGAAATAAAATTACTCTAGCACAATTAATAAATACATATTCATCACAAATATCCAAAATAAACTAACACATCCAATCCTTAAAAGATTCAATCTATGTATTCCCAACAATGCAATGCAACAAAGCAATGGCATCTGCAATTTCACCTTTGATGAACATTCTTTTAAGTTTAATAGGTAATTGTGACTTACCTCTCTTCTCTAACTTCAACCATCCTTTTTCTATAGAATTTTTGCACCAGTCTTCATTGGCTTTGAAAACCTCATTAGCTATAGCAACCGACATCTCCTTTAAAGGTGATCTCTCAAGGATCTTTAGGGCATGGGAAATAGCTTCAAGAGAAATTCTAGCAAAAATAGTCTCGTCTAAAGCCTTTATCTCCCTCATTCCTGGAATATATATTCTTGCGTATGCACCAACCAGGTCCACACTCAACATGACTTCTGGGAAACCTTTGGCATTAGCTAATCTACTTTCTAATAGTTTTGCATCGACAACATATTTTCTATTACTTTTCAATCGCACCCAAAATGCATCTATCTTAAAGGATCCCAAATCTGTGTCCCTCATGCCAAGCCAACGATTTCCAATTTCAGACTACATGAGCCCACAATGAACAAAGGAAAACTCATTTTCTTGCAAGAATAATTGCAGAAAATGGAGGTACAACTAAGAACTCAAACGAACAAATCTGCACCACCTTTAAATAAATGAGAACAATAAGACGTGTGTTTGGTGTTGAATTAATATGATGCCTTATTTAAATCCTTGGTAACGTAAACCTCAAGATTGGTGGGCTTTACAAAAATACTTGATAAGATATATCCAGGTTACGATATTGTACACCTTATTAAATGTATAGGTGGTGCCTCAAAACTTGTGGAATGAGCAACACATCACCTTGTCACAAACAACCGAAACCTTATAGCTTAAAGTCAAGAGTTGTGAAGTTTTGCAAACCTTTGATTCATCGACTATACAATAGACCGACACATCTGATGCCACAAGGAAGGAACTAGTCATACCATAGAGAGGTTAAGGAAATCACGAACCTAACAAAAAGGTTTAAAAGCACCAGGCACTAATGACCTATGTTTTAAAACTTAAAGGATGCATGACGAGAAGTTATAAATTGCAAAGATCTCACGACAAAAGTACAGATGATGACCAAGACTTAGACTCGGGTGGAGAATGAGAAAAAAAAGACCAAGGAAAATGAGATTTACTATTACATGACAAATAAAACCGTTAGGTAACTCAGACTGAGAAGTGTGCATCGTAGAGGGGAGTCAATGTCACCAAATCTCTAGTTTTTTGTATTGTCTTAGTGTTTGGAGAAATCCAAGTGGGGATTCAACAAGTATTATCTTTTGAAGTAGGATGTAAAGTTCTTGTGAGTTAGTTTAATAATTTTCTTGGTTCCAAAACATTATAAACAAACATTCACAATCTTCCTCAAAATTTCAAACCCTTTGGTCTAACTATGGATACCTTTTGAAATAACCTTGATATTAATGCTTTTCCCAAGGATTTCTATCCTTAGATATTTTTCAATATCTTGAATTATATCTCAATCCATGCTTCCCAAAGTCAACATAAGCAACTATGACTTCAACCTCATGATTTTCACAAAATGGACCTTATGAAATTTATTATATTTTCAACATAGACATTTAGTTTGAAAACTTAATCAAGACAAGTGTTTGTGGTAAAAGAAACTCACATAAAGAAGATAACTTGAAAAATTGAATCTCACATAACCATTTGGAGAGTGACCACTCCTATTGAACAAATTGACCTTACACCTACTATTATTCAACCAAAATTTGAACTCATTGAAGGAGAAAAAACAAATATAATTAGTAGTTTGAGAAGATTCACTTTTGAAACAAAAGAAACATTAGCTAAGTGGAGAAACACAACAAATATTTTAGATAAAGAAGATGGAAAAACCGATATCAAGGCTAGAAGGCCCATATTACCACCACGGACGTGGAAATAAATATCCTATTTTTTATAATATTAAATGATCTCACGCAATATCAAAATCCCCAAGAGAAGGTTTATAGGTTGTCATTTTAAACTTAGGAATCTTAATCCAAAAGCTCTCAAAAAACACCTTTTAGCACTTCACCAAAATAGAACCAAGTTGGAATACAACTTCTACAGACATGTTTCAAAGAACAATCTAGACTTATACATGTTCTTGATCAGTCAAAACTCTAGTCATTTTTAGGATAATGAACCTATCTAAAACATTGTTTCTTTAGGATTTGAAAACTTTAGAGGTCTAACATGTTTCTCACTACCATGGTCTTATCAAACCAAGGTTCAATCAAGGTCAACATTGGGTCAAACTCTTCATTCACCCCTTCATGAAATATTATTCTTCACTTCACCGAACTTTGTAAAAAAATTGAATACACCAACACTTTTGGACTTAAAAATCTATCAAATCAACCGCTAACTTGGCTACTTTGTATGTGAAATGTATCCTTTTCCATACACTTACTTAAGTTAGTTATCATCTTTGAGCTCTTTTATCTTCAAGGTCATGAGTCTACCCTAAATATTTCTATGTTCATAAACATCTTCTATTAAACATCAAACTTTTAATTTTTTTTGGAGCAATGATGGTAATGGGAGATGGAAAGGTATAAGTCTTGGAGTAGAGAGATTTCAAGCGGGAAGAGGTGCATATTAAAAAAACCCTTTGAGGAGTATTTAGAAAATAGTTTATGTTATTTTCCATAGGGCATTGTTGATTGTTGTTCTCTAGCTTAGGCTATATTGTTTCATTTATGGTTTTGTTGTAGTCGTGATGGTTACAAGGCTATATTATTTGTTTTTGCATTGGTTTGCTACTGTGAATTCTTCTATTTCATGTGTTTTTTACTTCTAGATTACTGTTGAAACCAATATTGTTTCATTTATGGTTCACATTTTGTGGTGATCGCTTCACATGGGTTTGTTACTTTGAATTTTTGTTTTTTATGAGCTTTTCCATCTAGATCATTGTTGAAATCAACTTTGTTTTATTTATGGCTTCTGTTTTGTGGGGATGGTTGTAACACAAAAAAAGAGTTAATGTTATGCAATTTATATTGATTTCTATAAGGCATTGTCGATTATTGTTCTCTAGCTTAGGCTATATTGTTTCATTTTCAATAAGGTGTTAAAAAACACTATTTTTCTATTTGGCTGGCTATTGAAACTAATATTGTTTTATTTATGGTTTCCATTTTATGGTGATGGTTGCAACACAAAAAATAAGTTTGATGTTATATAGTTTATGTTGATTTTCATAAGATGTTATTGATTATTGTTCTCTAGCTTAGGCTATATTGTTTTATTTTCAATAAGGTAATGTTGAAAAAAAACTATATTGTTTGTTGAAACCAAAATTGTTTCATTTATGGCTCATGTTTTGTCATGGTAGTTTTGCATGGGTTTTTTACTATGAATTTTTGTGTTTTGCGATTTTTTTGCATCTAGGTCGTTGAAATCAATATTGTTTCATTTATGGATTTTGTTTCATGGGGATGGTTGAAATGTAATAAAATAGTTAACTTTATAGAGTTTATATTGTTTTCCGTAATGAATTGTTGATTGTTTTTTTCTAGCTTAGGCTATATGTTTCATTTTTGATAAGGTGTTGTTGAAAAATACTATTCTCTGGGTTTTTTCATCTGGGTCGTTGTTGAGAGCAATATTATTTCATTTATGATTTCCATGTGGTGTCAATGGTTGCAAGGAAACTAAACAATTTATGTTATTTTCACTAAGGCATTGTTTACAAACCTTTTTCTATATTGTTTCATTTTCTATCGAGTGTTGTTGAGAAAAGGCTACATTGTTTGTTGGAACCAATATTGTTTTAGTTTATGTTATTTTCCATTAGGCATTATTGATTGTTGTTCTCTAGCCTAGGCTATTTTATTTCATTTTTGATAAGGCGCTATTGAGAAAAGACTATATTGCTCGTTGACACCAATATTGTTTCATTTATGGTTCACATTTTGTGGCGATGGTTTTGCATGGGTTTGTTACTGTGAATTTTTGTGTTTTGTAGGTTTACTCATTTGGGTCACTGTTGAAGCCAATATTGTTTCATTTATGGCTTATGTTTTGTGGTGATGGTTGCAAAGCAATAAAATAGTTAATGTTGTATATTTTTTGTTGTTTTCCATAAGACATTATTGATTGTTCTTCTTTGGTTTAGGCTACATTGTTTCATTTTTGATAAGGTACTATTGCAAAAATAACTATATTGTTTCATTCTTGATGAGGTGCTATTGAGAAAAGAATTTGTTTGTGTTTTGCATGGGTTTGTTACTGTGAATTCTTTTGTTTTGTGGGTTTTTTTAATTTGGATTACTATTGAGACCAATGTTGTCTCATTTATGGTTTTTGTGTGGTTTTGATGGTTACAAGGAAATTAAATAGTTTATGGTTTTAATGGTTGCAAGGCAATTAAACTATTTCTGACATTATTGATTGTTTTTTTCTAGCTTAGGCTATATTGTTTCATTTTTTCTTACATGCTATTGAAAAATAACTACTCTGTGGGTTTTTCATCTGGTTCACTATTGAAACCAATATTATTTCATTTATGGTTTTTGTGTGGTGTGGATGGTTGCAAGGAAATTAAACAGTGTATGTTTTTTTCACAAAGGCATTATTTAGAAAGTTTTGGATATATTGTCTCATTTTCAGTAACACAATAAAATAGTTGATATTATACAGTTTATGTTGTTTCCCATAGGAATTGTTGAGTGTTTTTCTCTAGCTTTGGTTGTATTGTTTCATTTTTGAGAGGGCACTCTTGGGAAAATAATTTGTGCACATGCGGGATTATTTTTGTTTTTTTAATGCATGAGTTTCTTACTATGAATTATTCTATTTTGTGGGTTTTTCCATCTAGGTCATTGTTCAGACTAGTATTATTTTATTTATGGCTTCCATTTTGTGATGATATTTGCAACACAATAAAATAGTTAATTTTATATAGTTTATGTTGTTTTCTATAAGGCATTGTTGATTGTTCTTTTCTAGCTATAGCTATATTGTAAGTTATGAAACAGTAGCATTATCAAAGATAGACAAATGCAACATAACTTTATGAACTCACATGTAGTAGAAATATACTCTACACTCAACCAACACAAGAAGATTAAAACCATAGTAATTAGATAAAAAAAATAAGAAACATCTTGTTTTGTTGTTTTCCCTTATTGTGTGCACTTTGGCTAGAATTTTCATCAGCCTTCCTGCTCCACCACCATATTTAATATTTTGATTTTTTTTGTAAGCTTCATTATGCATTGAAAAGCTTCATTTTGTGGCGATGGTTGCAACACAATAAAATAGTTAATGTTATACAATTTATGTTGTTTTGCATAAGGAATTTTTGAGTGTTGTTCGCTAGCTTTGGCTATATTGTGAGTTATGAAACCATACCAAATCAAAGATAGACATATGAAACATAACCTTATCAACTCACATGCAATGGAAATATACTCTACACTCAGCAAACACAAGAAGTTAAAAACCATAGTAATCAGATCAAAAAATTATGAAACCTCTTGTTTTATGGTTTTCCCTTATTGTATGCACTTTGGTCGGAATTTCCATCGGCCTTCCTACTCTAGCACCCCCTTTACTATTTTGATTTTATTTGTAAGCTTCATTTTCAATATAGGAAGCAATTGAAAAAATTAGGCGTAAGCAAGTCTAGTATGCATTGAAGTTTTTTATTTTGTGGTGATGGTTGCAACACAATAAAATAGTTCTTGTTATATAATTTGTTTTTTTCCATAAGGAATTATTGAGTGTTGTTCTCTAGCGTTGGATATATTATGAGTTATGAAATCATACCAGTATCAAAGATTAAAATATGCAACATAACTTTATGAACTTGCATGTAGAAACAATATACTCTACACTCATCCAACACAAGAAGATTAAAACCATAGTAATCAGATCACAAAATTATGAAACCTTTTGTTTTGTGGTTTTACCTCATTGTGTGCACTTTGGCCAGAATTTTCATCAACCTTCCTACTCCACCACCCTCTTTACTATTTTGATTTTTTTTCGTAGGCTTCATTTTCCAATGTAGGCCATAATTCAAAAAATTAGGCTTCATAATTTTCATCAGCCTTCCCGGTTCTTAAGCTATTGAAGAGCAATCAACAATGTGTATATATGTGCATCTACCTTCAGTTACATATATATCAGTGTAGATTTTTTTTCCAACTGCATATTTATGTAATGAATGTGTTAAATGAATATATAGGAATCTATTTCTTGGAAATATATAGACACAAAAAAGTATGTGTTTCTTTTTTTTGTTTCACATTCCTTTTCCTGTGTGTAGATATGTATGCATTTTAAATTAGATGTAGATAATATTCATATATAGTCCTCCCCATGTTTATTGTTTTGGGAAGATAGTTGTTATTTGTTTCATCCTCAAAAATAAATTATTACAATAATAGGGTTTATATTAAGCCTTATAAGAAACATTGATTTCACCATTCATCATAGTGGTGGACAATGTATGTTCTTGCTCAGGGGTTTGGTGATAGCCTATGAGGCCCCATGACCCAATGTGGTAGGCTAGAGAGTAGGCCTTCTTTTGTTGTGTTCCATTTTACTCTCCCTATGTGTAGATATGTATGTTTTTGAAGTTATACACGAACAACATTCATCCCTATGTGCAGATATGTATATATGTGAAATCATATGCATACAAGTGATATTCCCATGCCAGCCTCTATGAAGTGAATTTGTTCCCCTTGCCTATGCCAAGTGGTGTTTATTTCCTTTACACCCATGGTGATTTCTCTATTGACAAGTCCACCTATGGCTATATACGTGTGTTGTCTACACATAACTTTAGATGCCTATATATATATATATGTATAGATTTTTCTTTATAAGCATATATGTGGACTATTTTATTGCTTTCCAACCATTTCCACTACATACAAATCATAAATGAAATTTTTAACCCTTCCAGTGTGGGGCTCTTGGTTAGGGAGAAGGTGGCTAATGTTTTTGATTTTTTAATCATTGTATGGTTTCCATGTAGTGGTGATGGTTGTACTAGGGCCATCACGTGGTTCAAAACTCTTCTTAGGGGAATTTTTATTTAAGCACATGGAAGAGGAAAATAATGTATTTAATTCATTATGCGCTTCTTCGCCAATCTTTGTATTCTCATAATCATCATCCAACTTAATCACAACAAGAGATCGAATAATAATGTCCAAAAAAGGGTTTATCTCTTGTTGCGATATAATATCTTTCTATTTTGTCGAAGGAGGAGACTCATCATGCATTGCTTCAGTCAAGTTTCGATCTTGATTTTCTTTTTATATTTCTTCATTTAACCTTATAGTAAGGGCATGATTTCTACTACATTATCTAGCACCTCTATTTATTTTAGTTTAGTTTTCAAGTTGTGTTTGTGTAGGAGCGAGATGATCAACCATAGGTTTCTTTTCTTCCCTAAGGGGAGGAACAAAAGGAACCATGGAAGGTTTTTCAACCACCTTCTCTTTAACTTTGTAAATATGTTTTATTCTAGGAGGTGTAACAATATTATTTTTGTTATCTCTTGGTCTTTTATAGGATATAGGAAAAGGATATGTCTTAGGTTGATCTTGGATATTTGGAAAATATTTCGGTTCAATCATGGTTTCATCAAGGATGGTAGGATCAATCGTGGATGGAGGCATGCTTTGAAGGGATAGTTTTTCTATGCATTTCACCTTGAAATTTTGATATTATTTGAAAAAGAAGTCCTCACAAGGTTTAATAGGTTCCATAGGCTCAGCCCAAAAAAAATCTAATGAAAAGTTATCTCGGGAAGACAAAGGGTTAAAGCCACTATAATGCACTGTGAAAATTTCATTGTCAAAGGGAAACTTTAAGCATTTATGCACAACCAAAGGGAAAAAATTCATGGAGTGAAGCCATGGATAGCCTAGCTGCACATGAAATTGTTCCAACTACGGGATGATGGAGAATGAGACATCTAATGTTTTTGGTATTATTTGTAAAGGAAGGTTGATTGATCACATTATAGGGAAAGAAAAACTATTATGTGTCTTGATCCATGTTTCTGGTTTATCATATACTTTATGATATAGCTTATGTAGAAGTAAGAATTCTTCAGTGATCAGATTCTCTCCATAGATGAGATCTATAAATATCCCATTAGTGGGCTTTTCATAGATTCAGTCGACTATGTAAAGAGGACCATCAAGTAAATGCTTAAGTATATCTTGTGAGGAGAAAGAAATCTCAAGAGGATTTTTAGTTCGGCCCTTACGAGGTATGAATTTGATCAATCCAACTATATCATCCATAGGATCGGTATCTATATGATTTTTTTGAACAATATCATTATCATCATCATTTGTGTCAACATTCATCACATCATTCTTTGTATTTTCGCTAGCATTGACAAATGAAATTTTATGATTAGGCATAGGATTGATAAATATTTTTAGGTTTTGGTTAGGAGGGGAAATAGAATTATTTCCTTGATCACTAGCACCTCCAATGGAAAGCTAACTGGAATCAATGAGGTCTTGCATAAGATGTTTAAGATGCTTACAATGTTTCATATCATTTCCATTTTGTCGATGATAATGATAGTAATAATTTTTTCTATAGTTTGAAGGTAATGGTTATTAGGATTGGGAGTCTTAACTGGAGGAAAGGTAATCATCTTTTGTTCTAGGAGTTGTGACATTGTGTTATGAAGGGTATTGGGCAAGAGAGTAAATTGCTCTTTCGAGTCCCCATAGCTTAAGGGTATCGCTTCTTTTACGACTGCTACTTGGTTATCGACATGTTGAGTTGTTTGTTGATGGGGATTAAGTTGAAGGAACCCTTTATTCCACTTCCTAAAAGGTTGGTAATTATTTTGGTTCATAGACTTGGACTTCTTAGTTCAGGTAGATGTGGATTTTACATCATGAATACTAAATGAGTTTTGAAGTTCTTGAAGGGTAGTACATAAGTACATAAAGGAAGGGAATTTCATCATGGTAATATTATCTTGTATCTTACTTTACAAATTCTCTATGAAGATATTTTGAAGGTGAGGATCAAGAACCTTTACATAAATTTGTGAATAAAGCGATTGATAGAATGAAATAAAGTCAGTAATTTTTTCTTCTTTAAATGCTTACATCTCATCAAATTAGTTGAGGTCATCTTAGGGGTCATATGCACTCTGAAATAATTTATAAATCCATCAAAAAGTTCACTAAATTAATGAATGAGTTGTTTGGTAATGAAGAAAAAAATTCTAAGGCAGTATCCTTCAAGGATCTAGGGAAAAGCTTAGCCAAGAGTTTATCATCAAGGATAAAGTCACTACATAAGGTGGTATAGGTGGAAACATGGTTAGAAGGATCTACTTTCCCTCCATATGTATCAAATCTAGTCACCTCTACACCTTGTGACATTGGTGTTTGCAATATTCCAAAGGAGAAGGAATTTCATTTGACATATTATTTAGGTGGGCCATTTTGATTTTGGTTGATAGTAGAAAATCGTGTTTGGAAGAGTTGATTTATGAGAGGATCATTACTTGTATTGTGAGATGGAGGTGGAAATGGTGGAGATGTGTATGTGTTCAAAGGAAAAGTGAATGGAATTCTTATAGGTTGTAAAGTGGTAGGAGATATGACATGCGATACCGCAAATGTAATAGGGATGGTAGTAGAAATACCCAAGAAAGGTATCACATTACTAGTAGGTTGCATTGTTTTAACTTGAGTGTTAGTATAGGTAGGAACAGAGGCAAGTTTTTTGGGAGGAGGAATATGGATTCCTCCTTGGCTTGTGATAATTTTCATAGGTAAAGGACAACTAGTTGTTGAGGTAAAGTGTTTTCCAAAGATTTGAACTATGTTATGCACAAGGTCAACTTTGTCTTCACTTTTAAGCATGCGATGAATGTTATCTATGGTAGGGATGTGAGTAGTTGAAATTTTCTCAGTTCTTATTTGATTTTGTAGTTTTACTAGGTCTTCATGAATTTGGATTATGTTTTCTTTTGGAATACTAGAAACCATTGTTTCAACATGCATCAAACTACTTGAAGGCAAGGAATTGTTAAGGCTATGGTACATATATAGTGAACTAGTGTTAACACTAGTAGTGAAAGAGCTAGATAAACCAAGATCCATGATGATTGTAATAACAAAGGATGACATGAGTCTAAAAAATCATCTCACTATAGTATTAGAAATAGGACACCAAGTAGAAATGCTCATGCGAAGGATACTAAATGCAATATGAATGCAAATGCAATTTAAGCTAAATGTAATGAAATGAATATAATAGAAACTCTGTAAACTGAAATAGAAAGTTATCAATAGAAAACAAAAGATCAGAAATAGTGTTTAATTTTTTTGAAAATGCAGTTCAAAATTTGCAGTAGCACTAAATTGCCCAAAGGGGTGTATGATTCCCAATGAGGGTTTCTTTGTAAATTTCCATAAAATACTAATTGATTTCTTATGCTTTTTAGTTTGTATGATTTGTAACCTAAGTTCAAATGTAGTTTTCAAATGATTTTTAATGATGTAAGATCTAAAAATGCAACCTATATGCACTTTAACTAATATAAGATGTAGAATCCCTAGAATGCTAATTAACTAATGTAAATCATAATGCAAAGTTAATCCAAGGAAGATCTAGGATGATGATGCACTCCAAATTAGAATTATGATGTTTTAAATGTAGGTTCACAAAAATAAAAGGACAAAGAATGGATTTCTTTATGGTTTAGGAGACAAAACAATACATTTCACAATCATTTCATTGAAGGGAAACCCTAGAGATCTCATTCTAAAGTATGCAAAGGAGAAAGAGATCTTCCAATAAGGTTATCCTAGGATCTAATTATAAACTAGATAGAGGTTCACCACCAAGTTGTGCACCTAGTAACTTGAAGATGACCAGATGAAGCTTTGAATATTGAAAAAACTGATTTTAATGCTTGGTGGGACTCATATGCCAATTTGGGTGATTTAGTTCCATATTAGGGTTTCTAGGTAGAAACTAAAATATGGAAAAGAGGTGTTTGGAAGTTTTAAAATTTTAAAATTTGATTAAACTGTGACTCATATGCCATAAGTGACATATTAGTCTAGTTAGGTTTTTTTTTTAATTCAAAGTTTGAAACTACTCTTCAATGTCTACGCTATCCTTTCCACTTGCATTTCCAATCCGTATCTTCAATTTTCAACCTTTATATGTGCCTCCAATGATCTCCAATACAAGGTGATAACTTTGAATTTTTTTTCCAAACTTTCTCTTCAATATGTCCTCAACCTAGATCTTCAAATCACACACTAAGGAGAGGGAATTTTTTTATTTTTTTAGTGGAAAGGTGTTTGCCTTGGTCAAACCCGATTTTGGTAATCAAAACTTGAAATGAAATGAAATAGGAAAGAGAATGATGAATGAACAAAATGTAATGTTGCAACTCATAAAACCCTAGTAATATAATATTGTAAACATGTATGAAGTTGTTGGGTGATCCCACAATAGTGGTTTACAATTTTTGGCCAAACTGGACACTGAAATTATTTTTTTTAACTAAATCTTCACATTCAGACACCTATAGGGGCTAAACCATGAGGAATTTGAAGATGATGCGAAATAGAGTCTCATCACATTTTTTCTGTAGATTCTAAAATATTTTTTTCAATTTTTTTGGAAAAATATTGCACTTCTTTTTCCATCTCCCACGAAAATTGATTTTTTTCAGAAAACAACATTTTTAGAAAGTGACGCTCACCGTATACAACATAAATTTTTTTGTATGAAGGATAAAATTCTAATTTTTTCAAATTTATATTTTTAAATACAATATATAGCACTTTCATTTGGTCTCATAGTTTTTTATTGAATATTTTTTCTTTAATAGAGTTTTGAAGTCAAACCAATTGCAATTCAGACATAGGCGGACTGTATAAAACATAACTATTTTTATATGTATGAAAATTCAATTTTTTTATTTTTAATGGATCAAGGACATCAATACCAAGCAAAAACATATTTAAAAAAAACTTATTTTGATAATTTTTTATTTTTCCACATGTGCAAAACAAAGAGCTTGATTTTCGGTGAAAAACCTATGTTTAATAAAACTAAAAAAGCACATACATAATAAAACTAAAACATATTAAAATTATATTCGTGGGATAGCTCATTTTGAGGACTACCTTAATAATTTCAAATAAATTTTAAATGAATTCATTTAATCCCCCAAAATGTAAATCAAAAGTGCTTTTTTGTCAGCATTTTGATAGGTGTAAAGGAGACTCATTTATAGGTATGGTTTAAAACTAGTGAGGTTCTATCCAAGGGGGTTTGATATAAGGTGGTTTGATCAAACCCTCTTCAATTGGAATCCTCAAAATGGAACTTTTAAAGGCTTAAATAATTCTATTTTCTAAAAATTTGTGATTTCAGCAAAAATCAGTTCCTCTCAAAAATTGTAAACCAACTTTGTGGGATCACCCTGCTCCAATGGATGGAGATCTTGACATTTCTTGAATTGAATGCTAGATTGAATCATACAACCATACATTATAATGTTTAGCTCAATAAAAAACATGATGCATAATGACTTTGAATTGATGTTTGATGCTTGAACAATGCTCTAAATCATTTGATAATTAGCCCTTGAATTCTCTTGTAAACACTTGAATGCTCTTGTGAACTAAAACTTTCTATAAGGATTTTCATTTAACTTGCTAGTATGATCTCATGAATGCTTTGGTGAAAATGAGTGAAAGAAACTTGTATTTAGACTTTTTTATGTGATTTTTTTTGAAATTACAACACTACAAGTCGAAATCATATCTAGGAGGATAAAATCCTACCAATAATTTGAATTAAATTTAATTTTGGGCCACACAAGACTCATATGCCAAAATTGGTGTATAAGTCCCATTAGGCATAATTATGGGACACCTTTTTCAAAAATACTTAGTAAGGTGTGAAATCTAGATTGGGGCCCAGAAAACTAGGTGGGACCCATATGCCCAAGGTGGCATATGAGTCCCTGATCACTAGATTTGGGCCACAAAAACTAAAAACACTTGAACTATGATAGGATGTTGACTTACGTTAGGATTATCCTAAAAAAGATGCATTAAATGCAGCTTGTGGATGGAAAACAAGGACAAATAAGACAAAGAATCCCAATTATTAATGACAGCCCTATAAAACTGTGAAAGTGTTTTACAACACTTTACAACACTCTAAAATAAGGTACAATTAAGTTAATTTAGTTAACACTTGGGCACAAGACCTAATGTGAGTGTGTCAAACACATTACGACACTAAGTCAAGGAAACATTATGCTCAAACAAGGAGAGCCCAAATGACTGAGGAAAATTAAAGGGATAACTTTTCCATTACCACATTTGGGTCTGACTAGTAGGGGTTTCCACTAATTTTTAATTTTTATTTATGAAAGAGTGTGTTGGAAAAACAAGGATAGACAACTGAGATGGGGGGTGAATCAATTTTTAACAAAATCAGACTTATTCAACATTAATCAACCTTTAATCTTAGATGAGATAATTAACAGTGCAAGCATAAATCAATAACACATCAAATACATATGAACACCAAGATTTTATACGTGAAAACCCTGTTAGGGGAAAAACCATGGTGGATGTTAGTTCACAATATTATACCTATTAAAAGTATAATGAAGAGTGAATAAGGAATGCACTTGCATTCAGGCACACTACCTAGAGCTCATTGCTCAGAGGAAGGCTCACTGCCTTACATACAATGATCAAATTAAATCCATCTGATGAACGTGAACTGAGAAATTAGCTTCTTCATAAGCCTGATTACAATTTGGGTTAGGCACAAATACACTTTGCTCAACCTTCTTCACACTCTGTGTAATCTCTTTCACACTTTGGTCTACTCCTAAATGATTTGACCTTTATTCACACATGTAGTTCACATACACACACCAAGCATACATCAAAATGAGGAAAATAACTGCTCTTATATATCCGCTACATGGATTTAGATCAAATGTTCTGTTGGCCACAAATAAAGAATAAATTACAACTATCGACCATAATACATAAATAAATCTTAATGCACACCAAAAAAATTTGGTTACAACATAGCGAGGACCCAAATAAACACCTTCAAACATGCCATAAAATAAAAGATTAATCCTCATGGATCCGCAACACGCTACCACCATCATGTCGACCAAGAACATGAAAACTCGAGCACACATCAGAAAATCTTTGATCACGAACACTCCAATCAATGCATACGCACAAAACTGATAGATTACGATCTAGAATCACCCATGAATGTCACAGGAACATGCACGACAATTGAAATTTCCATATCTTAATCCTCTTCTTCTAAGAACACCTACTATAGTAATAGAATGATTGTAGGAACATAGAACTTCATAACTTTCTCAAATATTGATGAGTACCACTGGAAATTTTGGACAATACACTAGATAGAATTAGCAACAAACCCTTTATTGCACACCACTTGATTATCAACTTACAACACTTTCCACCACTGTGACCTTCTCAGCTTCAATAGCTACCTATAATATATTTATTACAATTTTCTCAATGTCCTTGACATATACAACCTTTAGAATCACCAATGCTAATAGTTTTGATGTCAATGACAATCACATATCAACAATGCAACCACAAAATCCAATAGAGTGTTTAATAATAATTTTAATTTATTTTAAATATTTAATTATTTTATATCTAATATTTGTTATTTATTATTTTTATTTTTTGAAGTTTACAATTATTTTAGAGTAAAATTTCATTTCAATTCCACATTGTTATGTGAGTATAGAATAATAACGGTAGTCAATACATAAAATAAGAGAATATCAAGAATCCATAAAGGCAGAATAACAATTAAAATACTTAATTAAACATAAGAATAAAGTAAAATATGACCATTAAACTATATTATGGGGTGGTGGGCCTAACTCGGTTGCCTTAACATCTTGTTGAGACAAGAGATCATGAGGTCTAGTCTCCCCACCGTCCATGTGGTATTAGAGGGTGTTTCGTACCAACACCACTGGTCATGTGAAAAAGGTTTTTTAGGTGTACTGTAGTTTCTAGGAGGGTGGCTACCCAATTTTGATTCTTATAGTCTAAAAAATAATAATGGTCAAATGTCTTATCATAATATTCTTCTTAAATTTAATTAAATATATTGTAATATTTGATTAAATTTGTTAATTCATAGTAATATATTACTTCCACTTTCCCCTTCCAACCAATAGCCTACACAAATTGTGTGTAGAACGCCTCACCTCGTAGACTTCATTGTCATCCAAATGGCTGTTGTTCCACTATTCCCCAACCATGATCTTCCTCATGACATACATGAAATCATCTCCATGATCTATTCACTTGCATTCTTCTACTTACACTAATACACCACCTTTGTAATACCTCTCACATCCATACTGCAATTTCTAGAATAAGTTCAAAGATCTCTACACTACTTTACTCTTAACTTGTTCCTTTCTACTTATTGAAATCCCACTAATGGATGTAGTTGAGGAGCACATGAATCATGAAAACATATTCTTCTTGTGAAAGCTCAATCATATTTTCCTTTTCATTTATCGAGGATCCAACAAGAAGATGTGTGTAACTGAATCTACCATTCAAAGATAAAATCCATGGCTCTACCTCATAGACATGTCATCCCAGACTATATTTGTTTTAAGACTATTGTATACCATACTTAGAAGAGTCTAAATGTGTTCTTGAGAAATTTGCATGAATTCCATTCCCATGCTTTTCAAATTGGGAAACGGGCCCTTTCTTATCTTCCTCAATTAATTTCATCAGTCCCAATCAGTTTGATGTGCATTAGCCCATTTGTATCAAGCCCCACGATTGTTCCACTCCCCAAATTATAATTAAATTTTCTACTTTATTTTATTTCATGTAGACATGGGAGATGGTGTAGTCCTTTAATCTTGAAAACATTTCTTTGATATTTCCTATCTTAGGTTGAAACCTCCAATTGTCTATTTTGTTACATTTGATTATATTGATCCATATCATTGAGTCACCTTAAATTTATAATCAATTGATATCCTTTTCAATGCACATATTAAGGTCATGACATATGGCAAAAAACTCAACTAAATTATTGGTATTGTAGGGAAACTCCAGGGTATGTGCAGGATCATCATGGAAGAAAAGGCCCTTAAGTGGCAATAAAAAGATAGAAAATCAGAGTTAGACAACTTGACGTAAAAATTTGAATAAGTTATCTATATTATTTCAAAAAAATGTAAAAATTGAATCTATAAAAAATTGAATGTAGTTTCTAAACTACTAGACCTTTATTTTTAAAAAATAAATCTATTTGGTGAAAATTTGAAATTTCAATTGGAGTAGTATTTAAATTTTAGGGTAAAAATAAGAAGTAGGTGTCTATCTGACCACCCTAACCACAACAAAATGATAATATTTTTTTATAATATTTTACATATAAGTAGAGGACTCATGTCCCGCTGTGATGCATATTTTTTTATAATTTTTTTCAAGTAAATAATTAATTATGAATTTTTTATTACAACTTTTAAAAAATATAAAATCTCATCTGTCTAACCACCTTAACTTGGTCAAAAATTCATGAAATTCATTTTATTTTTTAATCCCATAGTATGTGAAGCATAGAATGTGATGCATGTTTCAGATTCAAAAAATGTGATACCGTTTGAAAGTTATAGATGTTTTTCAATCAGCCTATCAATCAGGACTTTATTCGCAATTCTAATAGAAAATGAATAATAATTATTTATTAAATTCGAACTAAAGCATAATTTATATTGGTAGAAAGTTGAGAATCTCCTCTAAAAACCCTTTTCGTTTCATCAATTTTGGGTTAAAAAAAAGTTGTCAGCCACATGGGCCATCATATGGCTTAGATATCGCCACTTTTTGGCCCATCATGATCCCTCACATACCCTCCACAGACCTTGCCCAGAATAGATCCCTATCTCATTTTAAACATATAGCACAACTAGCACTAGACCTTCCAGGATTACTCTTTGCTACACCATTGAAATGAAGTTTTAATCTACCGCTTAAGGGGTTTCTCCATTTGGTTGTTTTCTTTCTTTTTTTGAGCTCATAGTGTAATCCAATCAACATTTTGAGGCCCTACCATCTGTGCATCAGACATTCATCTTAAAAAGTGAAAACAATTTTTCTTTGGTGCTTCACATGGGAACTCATCCATTTTTTTATATTTTCATCGATTAATGATCTCCTTTAGTCTCCGCTCTGAATCCTTAAAGATATGTCAGTTTCATTCTTTCTAAATATTCCAACTGATGATGGTTGGGGTAGCTAGTCATATCTCACTCTAAAATGAGAATTTTTGTATCTAGGATAGCTTAGAAAAAAGGCATATAAGTCATTGTGTCTTGAGCCTAGTCAATTTAGTTTAATTCATAGCCAATCCTAACATATTTTCACAAATTGGTAGTTTAGTAAGATATGGTTTGTTGTTTACATTTCATTTTTACACGTGACACATAAAATTGGTCCTTTGATTCTAATAGACCACAATAAATCTCCCAATAGAATGCATTTGTGCAACATCATCCATGCAAAGGCCCCTACCTTTGGTACAATATTTTTTCCCCAACAAAAAACTTTGTCCATAAAATATTGAGGAGGGGTCATTGTATATGATATCCCAATTTGATCATATGTTTAATCTATTTGGCACCAAATCAAACTTGATCTCGTCATTGTCCTAGTTTTTCATTATTTTATTTGCATCAAAGATCCCCTTTAGAGTTCTCTTGACCTTTTCAATGATTAGAAATTTGTCCAAATTCTTCCAACACCATTCACCTAACACACCTAGTTAAAAAATAGTCAGCCAATCTACTTCCAATCTTAGTTCTTAGCACCTTGATGCACTCACTTAGCTCCTCATATTCCACCAAAGTCTTGGTACCATTCCACGGGTCATACCAAAAATTAATAGAAAGAAAATTATTAATCTATCATGATAGATGCTTCCCAATTATTGATTGGCTATCCCACATGAACTTCCATAGATGCAACCCATTATGAGAGTTTGAAATCATTAGAATTTGAATTGGGCCACTATTTTCCAAATAGTTTATTTTCATTAGTTTACACCACAAATTATTTGGAATTATGTACATTTTCCAAATTATTTTTTCCCCAAGAGCCTTATTCCAAACACTAATATCTTTTATAGCTTCTCCTCCATCACCAACATATTTTTGAGTAGTGTCCTAGTGAATTAAAGGTGTTTTCTTGATCTCATTTGACCCCTCCCAAAGGAACCTTTTGTGTATGCTATTGATGTGGGTAGTGACATTGTTTGGTAGTTTCATACTTTACATCGTATAAATATGGGATTGCTGTTAGAAACCCTACATTAGACATGCCAACCTAAACACCTTCCACAGAAGAGAAAACATAAAAAAGCAGAGCTTTGCATGCGATTTGCAAAATGATATATTCAGGAATTCAATGTTACAATGAGATTACTTTGCTTTATAAAAGCAAAGTATGCAACCCTAATGTTGACCTAAAAACAACTCAACTAAATAAAGCTTACTTATTAATTAAGTAAACTAATTATTACCTAAGAAAAACCTAAGTAAAGTTATGCAAGTGTAATTAAATATTAATTACACTAACACCCCCCCATAAGTGCAACTTAGGGAGACTAAATAAGCATGCACCTAAAACTAAGATGAATGCAAGAAAGCATGAATGGGTCCCGACAACTAGGCCTGATCAGGCACCCATGTACAAATGCAATAATGAGGTAGAGAAGGAAAACTCAATGGGACAACCCCCCCCTACAATGAGATGACTGCTACAAAGAAGCACTAGAAGAACACTGTGGAGTAACACTGGAACAACAATCTGGCAAGCAAGGAAAGATACTTTTGTCTACAAGAAACCATATTGGAATCATAATAATGTGACAACAGACCCGATGCCATAGAACACTCGAAAACACCAAACTGGAACAACCCTGGAATCCACGAAGCAACAGTAGATGATATGATGATGATAGAGTCTGGAAGCCATGAATCTTGATGTCGATGTCAAAACTGAGACTGAAACTCTTCCATGGGAAAAAGTACCATATAGACTTAGGAACAATAACCACAAATTTAGTGGCCCTCAAACTGAGATGGATCCGATGTGGAACACTAACCATAGGCTCTCAATCTAAAGTGTGAACCAAAATGAATCTAGTATGTGTCAAGCTAAGACAAAATATGCCCAAAATAAATTAAGAAACTAGATTACAACACATGCGAGTTGCCATCAAAACATAATGAAGATTATTATGCAAGAAACCCCCTTGATGGAACTTTATATCAGTTCATTTATTATAATCCCCAATGACTGAAAAAGGAGAGAATTCCTAACATGAATAAAGAGAAAATTAAAATAGACTTCAGATCTGTGTAGAGGAATGAACCAGCTTTCCAACACCACAAGAATGGCAAAAAAAGGATCACCGAGTCAAAAGATATACCCTTCGGAGTGAAAAACAGAAGTTTTGAGTTCAAGGACCTGCAAAATAAATCTGGAGAAAAAAAAGAAACAACTACCAAAACCACTGGATTGGTGCTGGAATCAGCTTTTCAATGGTATCTTGTTTGCAAAAAACAGACACCGTATGCAAAAGTTACACCCGATTTTGTCAAATGTGCTCCAGAATGGCCAATAAGGGCTGCAGGTAGCCTAGGGGGCTAAAAATATTTGGCCCCTGGTCCTGCATGTGACCAGGGGCTGGGGTGGAGCCCCTGGTTCTCCATATGACCAACGGAGGTAGAGTGAAAGCCCTCAGGGGCTAGCGGAGAGCCCCCGGTCCTCCATATGATCAGGGTTGAGCTAGGAGTCCGACTGGGGGCTGGGCACATAGCACCTGGTCCCCCATACGACAGTGCATAGTGTAGATGGAGCCCGCGGGGGCTGGCGAACGAATCGGCGGTGCAAAGGCTGAGCACCGCTTGGCGATGGTGGACCGGCAGCCGCCTGGTGGCCTCTCGGTGGCCGTCGGGCGGCGTTTTCCTGCAACACTTGAGGCATAGAAACCAAGGGAATTTTTGACATTTTCCTAGATTTTTGTGCCATTTTTGCCGTACAGCTTCCCTGGCAAACGTTTTTTGCCTTCCGGATCAACTTCGCCAAAATCAAGGAAACAAAAGGCGATCTTAGGGTTTTTGGCCGCTGCGGATGCAATGGTGACCTACATTTCTGCTCAAAATGCTTCAAAAAAATAACTACCTCCAAAGCTTCCAAAAAATCACCAAAACTGAAATCCTCACAGATTTGGCAAATCTTGAGCAAAATCTACAAAATGAAAGCCAAACCTGACTTTTTCCAGCGCTCTGAATCCAATGGTGAAGCCCGATCTGATCCAAGACGCTGCATAAATGGACTCAAGGCAAAAAATCCTTGAGGAACCCCGAACAAACTCTGTAATGGTTTTCTCCATAATTTGAGAAGGGGCTACATGTCAAGGCTCTAATACCATGTTAGAAACCCTAGACCAGACATGCAAACCTAAACACCTTCCACATAAGAGAAAACATAAAAAAGCAGAGCTTTGCATGTGATTTGCAAAATGATATATTCAGGAATTCAATGTTACAATGAGATGATTTGCTTTATAAAAGCAAAGTATGCAACCCTAATGTTGACCTAAAAATAGCGCAACTAGAAATTAAGCTTACTTATTAATTAAGTAAACTAATTATTACCTAAGCAAAACCTAAGTAAATTTATGAAAGTGTAATTAAATATTAATTACACTAACAATTGCGACGAGGAATGCTTTGATCATGATGGTCCTCTCGAGTAGTGTCAACCACTTTCCATTCCATGACATAGCCTTGTTCTTGCATCTTTCTATCACATCCTCCCAAAGACAATATTTTACCATTTCTTGGTGTAGTGTAGGAAAATGAATACCCTTATATTTTCACACTTTTTTGGGCCCACATTGCTTTACTTATGCCTATTTATCTCTTAATTGGTCCTATTTTCATCTACAAGACTAAGGAACTATATCTTTTTATGGCTAATCTAAAAAACATCAATGGATAAATGATATGGATTATGGATGATTGTCCATTATTTTTGGGTTAGGACTAAGATGCCACCTAGGGAATCCTTGTACCCCAAAGGTCTTAAGACCCTAATTTGAAAGGCACCTTAAATGGGTCCTGTTTTGGATTCTATTCCTCGAGTTACATGCCTCAGGACTAAGACACCACCTAGGATGCCTTAGTCCCCTTAACTTATTTTCAAGATTCAATTTCAAATCTTGGTAGGATTTATCCTCCTTAACCTTTCTTTATCTTCCCATTGGACATCCCTTCCAACTTTCAACTTTCTACCTCTTCTGACATCCAACTCTTCATAATCCTTTTCATCAGTTATGAACCTTTTCTTACCATTCCTCACATCTTCACAGTCAACGAGATTCGCAAGGGAAATGAAACCCTAGGGGAGCTTATTTAATTTTAGCTGAATGAATTTCCCTTTGGAAGATTGGTCCTCTAGTTCTAAACGGTCAGGAACTCCTTCTGACTTTTCAATAAATGTGGCTATCTGGGTGTCATCCTCAAACACTTGCCAATTCTAATCATTTACGGGAATCGATGGCCAGACAATGATATGAACAACACTCTTCTTTGAATCTAAAGTTGGCTACAATTCTGACCCGATGGAGGCCATCCGATCCAATAAACTCTTCTCAGATCGGGGAATCACTTGCACATTGAGAGCTTCAAATCCTTCAATTAAATCCCATATTCAATATCTATAGGCCTATCCTTATATTTTTAGTGGCTACTTTCCCTCAGACCCAACTCACTATTAACTCAGAATCTTCAAACACTTGCAACCTCTTTGCACCCATTCGCTTGGTGAGAAATAGACTGTGGATCAAGTCTTCATATTCCACATTATCATTTGAGCATGGAAACTAGAATTTATAGGTGTTGAGAGTCTCTAATCTTATTGGAAATAGTAATTAGATGCCTTATCCTAAACTATCTTTTCATTTACCATCGTCAAAGTACAAGGTCCACAGATGATTTTTCCATGAGATCATCATAGCTTTCCTAATCTTTCATCAACTTTAGATGAACCATGTCATTATAAAATATCACATATGTACCCAGTCCCGTGGCATGGAAGTTGCCGAATGGGTCAGAGTTGATGAACTGGTTGAGAAGAACTTCTTCCTCATGGGTCCACTCACTTGTATCTTCAACATCTTCCAATATTTCCATGCAATATCCCTCTTGCCTTGAAAAAGAAGTATGTGCTTGTTCAAAAAAAAGAATAGTGTTGTCCACTATGTGTTCAAAGTGTAAAGATTCTAAAAGAATCTTCATCTTTTCCCAATGCTTTGTTCTTAATATCAAGTGAGACCAACCTAGTGCCAAATATCCACCCATATTTTTAGTAAAAATTTTGGAGAGGCACAACTCGAAGATAGGGGGAATATCCATTACAACTACCTATGTCACCAAAAAGTGTATACCTTGGCACTTTTCACTAATTTTGGGCTTTTACATTGGATTGCATCCTTGTTTACCTTGATTTAGCCTTGTAGGCTTGCAATTCAACAATAACATAATGGTGTTTTACTAAGCTGTTTTGAATTGTTTTAATGCATTTCCTCACCTTTCTAAGACCCTTTCAACATAATTAACCTAAATAATACATTCTTACACCTTCCTAGGCCTTAAGACAAAGTTTTGTAAAGTGTTGTGATGCATTTTCAAAATTATCTAGGCTTATCACCCTAAATTAACCCCTTTTCTATGCTAATTTTCCTCTTTAATGTAACTTTAGTCCTGACCTTAAGTGTGTTTCAGGAGTCAAAACTGATTAGCTTAATTAAACATAAATTAACTCTCGACCACCACTAAAATTTTCCCAAGTGGACTATGTCGCCACTTTGGGTGACTTAGTCCCTTTAGGCATAAATTTAAAATTTAAAATAAAAATCAATGGGAATATTTCCTCCTAAACCCTAAGGTTGGCCTATCAAATTGTATTTCGGGAAAATTAGTGTTTCACATGTACAAATAAGAGTTTTCATCCTCATTTTTCCCTCTCCCAAGCTCATTTTTACATCTCTCTTCTCAAGTACACAAGCTCCCAAGTTTTCCAAAGCAAGCAAAAATAATTAGGGTTTCACAAGCTATCTCCATTGGAGTTGCTCTTTCATGTTGCAAACCATCAATAAAAATGGTTTGGTAAGAATTTCCATTAAGTTTATCTTTCAATCTTACATTCCTTTTCTTTCATCTCATTTAGGTTTAATCACCTACAAAGGGGTTTGACTTAGGCAAACCCCTATTTCCTAACCCCAATATTCTCTTGGTCTTTGCATGTGATTGCATGTTTTATGTAGATTTGGTGAAGTACAAAGTGTTGCAAGAATTAACAACATTCTCCCCAAGTCACATCCAAGCCTCAAACCCTAGAAGGAGCAAGAAGACAAGCTACAGGTCACTTTCGGGAATTTCTATCGCAAATTGTTGCAGAAAAGGGAAACATCAATTGGACCCATGAAATCAATCCCTAATTCCTCATAAAGCTACAAGAGGACTAGGTCACCCCTATTCGTGACCTTGTCCCTGTGCTAAGCTCGGAAAAGGGTTTCTGCATTTTTTGGCACCCATTTCTCTTAAACCTATTCTAGCAAAGTTTCCTGATTGGAGAACTAGGCCGCCCCACTTGGTGTAAGTGTCCTTCTACTATGTTTAGAAATTTTCCAAAGGTTCCTAGGAGAATTCATCTACAACATCACTTTTCTAGGTGCACACGTTTTATCATCCTCTGTTATTTTACAAAATATACACATTTAGGTCATTTTAGAGTAGTTTTGGATTAGTTTTTTTTGTTTTATTTAAATTTGCATACATTTAGATTCATATCATTCTAATTTCAGTTCTAGCAATACATTATAGACATTTATCACAACCTTCATCAATCAGCCTTCCCCCTTTGAATGCAACCACCAGAAACCCTTGTATCCACTGAGGGCAACAATGCGATTCTCTCACCAAGTGCTCCTAGGCTAAAAAACCCTAAGAGCCTAGCAAGGGGAATCCTTTTGCCCTATTTATAGAGATACATTTTTGGTGGTTCATTTTGGTGAACCCAACCATAGACCATTAGCTAGCTTTCTGATTTTTTCATTTCATCTTAGAGATAGCTTGCATTGCACTAAATTCTTGCAATGTTTGCATCATAGGGTTAGTGAAAAAAGTGCATTTAGTGAAAATTCATGATAGAATTGCACATTGCATTGCATTTTTGGAAAGAAAACAAAAAAAAAATTGCATTTTTATTTTTTGTTTACATTTAAATATCAGAAAAACCATAAAAATTAGGAATTTTTCAAAAACAGCACTACTAGGACTAAGTCACCACACTGGGTTACCTAGTCCTTTGGCATTGATTTTTTTCAAATTCCTAGAAATTTTCTAGTATTTTCTATCTTACAACTTTCTGGTGTTTCCTTTCTTTGTTTTTTTCTAGAATGTTAGTTATAAGCCTATTGTCACCTTTGTTTACATTGCCTTAGGGAACCGTGTCTGAGCATTTAGTATTCCTTTGCTAATAGAGTTGTGAGATAAAGTTCTAGGGCCAAGGAATCCCTCCAACTTTAACTCTTGGTATTGACAATGGTGCATTAGGCTTAGAAACTATCCTTAGTAATTTCTTGCAGGTAGATGATACAACTGGTGATAACAATAACCTCCCACATGATAAGATCTTCCATATTCATGTTGATCTCATTGATTATCAACATGAAGTCGGCTTTGAACCCATATCAGGAACCACTATACATGTCATTGAGCACCTACACCATTTACTTGACCGTGATGATAGCTTACGTTTCATGAAGAGGATTGCAGAAATCTATGAAAAACATGCACCTAAGACATCTCCCTCACCCACTCCTATGTCTATCCAAGGAGGACCTTCTACTCCTCCCCCCTCAACCATTGCTTCTATCCCAACCTATACACTTCCTAGTGTTACAACCATTATACAATAGGTTAGTAATGCGGTATCTCCCCTCACCATTATCACTAGCATTTGTACTTCTCTTGTGGCATCCTACCCCCTCACCTATTCCAGTGTCCCTACCCTCACTATTCCTACCACTTCCCCTTCCATAACTTTCACCCCTTCACCTCTCTTACTTCCACCTCATAACACCTATAGTGACCCTCTCATTACACAACTATTTCACACTATAACTTCTATGCAACAACAAATATCCATCATTAACCAAAACCAATATGGCTCCCCCTCCCATTATGTTTGTAGTAACTCGTTGTGCCTTGAAATCCTCCACAGTCTCTTGCCACAAGGAATATAGATCCATAGATTTGAGAAGTATGGAAGGAAGGGTGATCCTTCTAACCATTCCAATGCCTATACTACCCTCTGTAGCGACTTCACTCTTCATGACAAGTTTCTCGCTAAGTTATTTCCAAGAAATCTTAAAGATGTAGCTTTAGATTGGTTCTCCTCCCTACCTAATAATTCCATTAGTTCATTCAACGAATTATTGGATGCCTTCATTAATCACTTTCACATTCACATAGCTCCAAATAAAACTTTAGCAGACCTCACGAGGTGTAAACAACCTAATACTGAGAAGATAATTGATTTTATCTCTTGTTACCAAGCTCTTTATTCCTTATCATTGATGTTAAGATACCAGATACTCATCTACATAAGATGTTTACTGAAAAACTTGCTACATCCCTTCGAGATAAACTTACTCTCATGAAGTTCCCATCCTTTATGCACCTATTTCAAGCACTCTGTGACTACCATAATTCTACTAGTAGTCGTGACTCATGGTCCACTCCTAGTCATGATGAGAAGTCTGATAACTCTTCCCAATCCAATCCCCAACCTTTTGGTAAACCGAACAAAGGATTTCTCCAATTTAACCCTTCATCCCCAAATCCCCCACCCATTAATAACCAAGTGGCCGATGTTAAGTTTACAGTTCCCTTTGATTATGGAGATCCTATAGATCCAAAGAGAAGGTGGATGAACCACCCATTGTTCCTCCTATCAATCCTATCCAAGATGATACACAACCTACGATGGATTGTCCCACCCCTTCCCCCGCACACCTTGACCAAAAATAAAAAATGAATAAAGATCGGCTATAAAGTGTTGACATTGATGTCATTCTCTCACTTTCCAATCTCATGAGAAAGACCAAGATAAAGAGCCCAACTCACCTATGTCTAAGGCCATGCCTATTGATTCTCCTCCTCCACCCCTATAGCCAGATCCTATACCTCCCGCACCACCTCTTTTACAAGTCACCACTGATATTGTCATACGCCCCACCATTGTCATCAACTTAGATGATGATGATGATGAGAATTCTCACATCGATGAAGAGGTCCACCAAACATTGAATCCACTATTCTCTCCTTCCATAAGAATTCATGATCATTCTCCTAGGACAAGCATTGATCTTGACACTAGTTCATTAATTATTATCATTCCTTTTGCTAGTCGCCCTCCTAAGTTTTATACTAAGAAAGATTGGGAGGAAGATGACTTGCTCATAGAGTAATGCACATGTGCCTTACCAGTCCTTCTTTTTACCTTTTCCTTTTTTCATTTATGTGTTGTGTATTCCCTATTTTGTTTGATGTTTTCTCACTCTTTGTGACATTCTTCTATATGTATCTACCTTCTTCTATGTGTCGTGCATTCCTTTTCACTTTTCTCTTTTCACTTTTCCTTTTTGTTTCATTTGTGGATGATGGAAGGCATTGAGACCACAAGGTCTCCTCTCCTTCATGTTGACCCAAATGAACCTTTTTTATTTTTGTTTCCTTTTTCCCTTTATTTGGGGATGATCCAAGGCATTGAGACTGCAATGTCTCCTTCATGTTGACCAACATGAAGCTCTTTTATTTTGTATTTTTCCATTCATTCAGGGATGATGCAAGGCATTGAGA
>CM021104.1:660897993-660917505 GCA_007115665.2 Sequoiadendron giganteum
ATGGATGGGGAATTGATTAATTGATTTTTTTTTTTATGAATTGATCAACTTTTTGTATATGTGGGAATAAGATAGCCAAGTAGATTTTTTAGGATTTCTAACTAAACCAGATATATTTGAATGTGCATATGCTAATGATTTTCCCACAGGATCACGTTGAGTTTGAGTTTCTATCTGATCCTCGTCAAGTCTCTTTTGTGGACTTTCTCATATGAACTTTCCCATTCAAAATGAATTCATCCAATTTGATTAGATCTTTCTATGTGTCCACTTCCACTTCATTTATCTTCATCCCCATATCATGATAATATCATTCATCCCTTTTCCCAAGTTCCTTTATTTGTAGAATTTCCAAGTGTTCTACTAGATTTTATCCAAATCACCTTCAAATATTAGTGCATTTTCTTTATGTTTGGATGATCCCATAATAGTGGGGTACACTTTTAGACCAAAATTGACATTGAAATGAGCATTTTGAACTAAATCTTCACTTTCAGACACTTATAGCTACTAAATCGTGAGGAATTTGAAGAAAATGCAAACTAGTGATTTGTGAAATTTTGTCTATAGATTCTAAATATTTTTAAAAAATGGAACAAATTGCATTTCTTTTTCCATCTCCTTTGATAAATAGTTTTTAAAAGTAAAAACCATTTTTAGAGAGTGATGTGTACTTGCTAACACAACTTTTTTTCTATGAAGGATAAAATTCTATTTTTTTCAAATTTAGATTTGTAAATATGATATCTAGGGCATGCATTTTGTTTCATAGTGTTTTATTGAATATTTTTTTCTTAATTAAGTTTCGAATTCAAAACAGTTATAATCTAGACATAGGCTTACTTGCTAACACATAAATTTTTTGTATGTATCAAAATTCATTTTTTTTTGTTAGATCAAGGACATCAATATCAAGGGCATAGATATTTTTCAGGTTTTTTTTGGTAATCTATTATTTTTCCACATGTGTAGAACATAGAGCTTGATTTTCGATGAAAAACCTATATTCACAAGAAATAAAAAATAAATATAATATAATCAAATTAAATATATTTAAAATTATAGTTTTTAGGAATATTTTAATAAGGAATACATAATTACAAAAAATAAATTTTAATTGAATTCATTTGTTCCCCAAAAGTTAAATCAAAAGTGGGTTTTTATCAACATTTTGATAGGTGTAAAGGAGACTCCATTATAGGTATGGTTTAAAACTATTTAGGTTCTAGGAAAGGGGGTTCGATCTAAGGTCATTTGATCAAACCCTCTTCAATTGGAATCCTTTAAATGGAACTTTTCAAAGCTTAAATCATTATATTCTCTAAAAATATGAGATTTTAGCAAAAATTAGGATGTCCCAAAAAGTGTAACCCATTTTTGTGGAAGCACCCCTGTTTATTCTCTAGACCTAAGGTAGGATTTTACCTATCATTTAGATGTGTCCCTTTTCTAGTCAATATTCCACAAAATGTCTAAATGGGTGTTGAATTTCCATAATTTAATAAGATGACATGTTTGCAAGTCAAAAACGTCATCAATGCTACACCCACTTCTACAACTACTTAATCTAGTTCATGAGGGATCAATAGGTGATCCTTAATTCCTTTCCATGGATTCTAAGAGGGAAAAATCAAAGACCTTCGTTATAGTAGAGAACCGTCTCTATCAACATTTTTTAATGAATTTCATAGTGGATTTCACACTCAATCTATCAAACCACCAGTGCTTAGTTATCCTCACACCATCAAGGATGTCCTTCCTATGTTTGTAGACTGAATTGTGTTTCCATATGTATGTTCCTCAAAAATATCTATAGGTGATTAAGGTTTTGTAGTATTAGTTATTTTACCTTCAATATAAAAGAAAATTCTGTATTATTTATAGGATTAGTTATTTCATGCTTCAATATAAGAGAATCTTTTCCTCTCAATTATTTTAGTATTATGAATAGTTTAGATATTATTAAATTCTAGGTTGGTCCAACACTCTTGCACATAGGTTAGAAAGAATAATAGCCTTCTATGGAGGTTTGATCTCAACAACAAAGGTCCTACACTTGATATCATTCACATTGTGCCATTGTAATGTTGAACCCCATTTAGTAGGGTGCAATTTCATGTGACAATACTTTTTGGAACACCCAGCGAGACAAGTTAACGATGTCTATTTTATTTTATTGAGAAGGTGGTGCTTCTCTCATCATATTCATCCTTAAAGAGGCATCCTTCAAGTATCTGGTGACTATGCTAAGATATTTTTTCATCTTGGTTCTAGATAAAACCTACAAATTTATTCCTAAGGTTCAAACAACAACATCTTCTTGAGGTAACATTCAATACATTGAACTATCACTTTCCACGTTTAGAAGGAGAAATAGATTTTCCTTTTCACCAACAAGAAGAACTGGAGTTTATATAACACCCTCTCCTAATTCTCAGTCAACACCTCCATTAAATAGAATATCACAAATTAGGATTCATTCCATCTATATAAATAGGACATTATTTTCAATGGATACACACTAAAAGAAAGCATTTGTTACCTTCAATGGTGGAAAACCCAATTTTTTAACATGAAGAAATGACATACTAGTGAATTCATTAAAAAGTATACCTTATTTCACTAGTTAAATAACCACCACCCTAATCAAACACATTCAAGATGTTTCCAATATATTCTATATATAAAATATCATAGAAGATAATGTGGTTGTGAGACTACTAGCCACATCCTTGAAAGGAAAAGCATTACAATGGTACAAAGGTCTAAGGCCTAAATCCATTTATAACAAGGATAAGTTAGGTGAAAATCTCTATGAATATTTTGGAGATAAAAGTGATCATCTATCATTGATGGAGAAGCTGATAGTAGGGTAAGTGAAGAAAGATGGGGGACCAAAAAGGGGTCTTAAGTGGCCACTTTTTTTCTAAAATTAGGAAAGACTGACCTTGGATGACAAATTGAAGATCGTTACACTCAAAAATTTAAGATGCAATGAAAACAATAGTCATGTTGATCTGAATCTACTTTCTAAACTACTAAAAAAAATCAAATGGTAGAATTAAGGGGTTAAAAAATGGGGGCACACAAATTGGTCCTATTTTTTCAAAAAAAATATAATAGAAAGTCTTGTGTGGCCCCCCTAAAATGTTAACCTTTTTCAGTATTTGAAAAATCGCTTCAGTAAGAAATTAGCTAGCACCATGTAGTTTATCCCCAATTGTTTTTCTAATTTTTAATTAATATATGATTTTTTATAATTTTTAAAGTGGACATGTCCTAAAAAATAGAAATTTGAGTGTGCTCCCCCTGTGAATTTTTTCAAATTTAATCAAAATTCAATATTTTTTTGAATATTTATAGAATTTAGTTTAGTTTCTAAAACTGTAATTTATTTAAAATTTTGATGAATGGTTAGAAAATAAAGTGAAAAATACCAAACATTGATTTTTTATTTATTTTTAAATGGATACACTAACAAAAGAAATTAAAGATGAAAACCTTAACAAACTCAAAATCTTCAAAAAATTGCATGGTTAGATAGCTAAGAGAGATATTAACATTACCATGGTGATTTTTGACTTTACATTTAAACACGTGCAAACTTGATGGGGAGGACGCTCAAAATTATTTGGTTTTTTAAAATTTACAAAAACACTTCTTTAGACATTGGAAATTCACTCCAATACTTTGGGTTAGAATCCCAAGGTAATCTAGGCCAAACGCTGTTTAATTTCTAACGTAGGAAAAATTTGAGTGTATTATAACGTGATCATGTTATGTCAAAGAAAAACATAATAGGAGAACATTATATCACAGTCGTGCTATGTCTAAGCAAGCATAATGAAAGTGCATTATAATGTTCTTGAATTATGCTTCACTAAATTTAACTCTCCCATGATAATTTGTGTGTTGAATTTTCTTATGGTTTTAGAACATGGCATTAGAAACTATACTCAATTTCTAGTTTTACACTTATTTATTAGATGCATGTATTGGTGCTTTGAGGAAGAGGCATGGCTAGAAGGAAAGATTATTTTACAAATCCATTATACTGATTTCAAAACCACTTTGAACATGATGGAAATGATGATAGTTTTTTTTAACAAGAAGAATATACTAATGATCTCTTAGATGACATTATGTCAATCAAGCTTATCATGATCCCTAGTCACCCAAGCACAAACCATCAAGATCTTATAGACCAATGAAATCCTAGAGAATAAAATAAATTCCACTAACCCAAGCTCAAAATCCTTTATTCATCCTCATGAAAAAGAAAATAATCCACTAGAATATGGGCATGTGCAAGATCATTGTGGAAAAAAAGGCCCTTAAGTGGCAATAAAATTCAGAAAAACCAGAGTTAGGCAACTTGACGTAAAAAATTGAATAAGTTAAATATATTATTTCAAAAATATCTAACAATAGAATCTGTTGCAAATTGAATTTAGTTTCTAAATGACTAGGTTTATTTTTATTTAGAAAAAATAAATCTGGTGAAAATTTGAAATTTCAATGCAGTGGTACTTAAATTTCAGGGAAAAAATAAGAAGTAGGTGTCTGTCTAACCACCCTAACCACAATAAAATGATAATATTTTTTTATAAGATTTTAGATGTAAGTAGAAGACTCATGTCCAGATGTGATGCATTATTTTTTGTAATTTGTTTCCATGTAAATAATTAATTGTTATTTTTTTATTACAAATTTTATAAAATATAAAAACTTGTACGTCTGACCACCTTAATTTGGTCAAAACTTCATGAAATTCAATTCTCTTTTTTTTAATCATATAGTATGTGAAGCATAGAATGTGACACATGTTTCAGATTCAAAAAATGTGATACCCTTTGAGAGCTATAGATGTTTTCCAATCAGCCTATCAATTAGGACTTTAGTCATAATTCAAATAGAAAATGAATAATAATTATTTATTAAATTCAAAGTAAAGCATAATTTATATTGGTGGAAAGCTAAGAATCTCCTTTAAAAACCCTTTTCGTTTCATCAATTTTGGGTGAGAAAAATGTTTTTAACCACATGGGCATTCATATCACTTACATATCGCCACTTTTTGGCCCATCATGATCTTGCACATACCCATATATCCTAAGGAAAGACAAAGAAACCATTATTAGGTACCTATAAGAACTAGATTCAAGCTTCCCCCAAACTATGACCTTGGAAATATATAGGTATGAAAACCGTATCAAATAAATAATTATACATCCCTACAAAACCTACAACATTAAACCCTATACCCATCCATATAAGTCTTGATTCCACTTCATCCATCCCCACGAGTCTTAATCTCTTGACCAATAAACACCTAAATCTAAATGACTTATGTGTCAACCCCCATCAAGAGGAAATTTTTCTAGCACAAGATGGACTTTCATTCTTAAAATAATTCCAAAACCGAAATGTGATTGACCAATTGAATGTTTCTAATGAACAAATGATAACCCTTTACCTTGCACAAATTTTCATCAAATAAAATTTCAAAGCTAAAGTGTGATCAAATCAACCAATCCAATAAAACTAACCAAACTAATCAATCTAATTAACTCAACATGTCTATGTAGGATGTTATCCAAGGGCTACTAGCAAAGAATCACAAAATTAAATCTTAGGAGTTGTGTCATACCCCTCACAATAATGAACATATCGATATTATCCAAAAATCCCTAGCATGATCATTCCTACATCAATCCATATAAAATATTAAAAAAATTCCATCCACCCCTTTCGTGCTATCCATAAAATCTAAGATCCATATACCTTACAAAATACAAAAACATCCCAATTATCAATGCTTGAAATCAAAGAGATACATGAAAGGGATCATTGATCAAGGCCATATCAAGATCATAGAAAACTCACCCATATCATAAAATAAACAGAAAGATACCTAGATAACACATGATCAAACTTTTCCACAACAAACACAAAGTAAAAATGCTCACATTAATCCCATTAATCAAATCTAAGAAAAAATATCCTCCTTGATCTTGATTGACTCCATCTAAGAGACAAAATTATATGTATTGGGAGCAAACACTCTTTTCTATTCTAGTTTCCTAGCAAATGAACAATTTAAAAATCTAATTTTATCCAAATATGATGGATTCACATCCTAATTCCAAGGTAATAAATTCCTATCACAAATTAAACATGCCAAATCATAAAACATCAAGGTAAAATATCAAGCCTTTAGAAGAAAGGAATCATTGAACCCATCCCTATGTACATGCAAACCAAGCATTCTAAGGAATTACATATAAATCTCCTAATAAGCAAAATAAGGATGATATACCCATGAGAGCTAGGATGACTTCTCCAAACACCAATTGGTTCCCTCTCATCATTTTGTGAAGGAACTCACTACCAGGTCTATTCTTTCATCAACCTTGTCACTAATCCTTTCATCAGCCCTATCACTAATCCATTCATTGATCACATCACCAACACCTTACAAGCTCCATAATATGTATGTATGTATGTATTTATGTATGCATGTCTATTTGTACATATGTACATATATATATATGAATGTATGTACTATGTATGCATGTATGTATGTATGCACATATGTATGTATGTATTTCTGTATGTATGTATGTATGTATATGTATATATGTATGTGTATATATATGCTACTATATTCTACTAAGAGAGAGGAGACACATTTAGGATTATGTTTCTATATTTCTTACATACTTTTGGCTCTTATAGATTATGGCTATGATATTGTAATATGGCCAAAGATGTTTCCGTGTGTTAATACTATTTAAATCACACAATGGGGAGCATGCATGAGAGGCATAAGTTATGGGTGGATTGAATCCATGAATCCAAATATTTAATATTTTCTTGTATTCTTATTTTTAATTTATGGTTGAGGGTATAAGGTATCTATTTAGTGTTGAGCATACAGTGTATACGATTGAAGATTGAGGTTGTAGGGTTTAGGGTTTAAGGTATAGGTTTGAGGGTTGAGGGATAGTGTTCAAGGTTGATGGTATAGGGTTAAGTGTATATGGTATAGGGATTAGGGTTGAGGATATTGAGTATAGGTTCAAGGGTATTGAGTTTATGGTTGAGGGTAGAAGGTATCAATTTAGGGTTGAGGGTTTAGGGTATAGGATTTAGGGTATAAGGTTTAGGGTATAGGTTTTAGGATTTAGGGTTTAGGATTTAGGATTTAGGCTTTAGGGTTGATGATAGTAGATATAAGGTTTACATTTGAACGTATAAGGTATAGAGTTGAGGTTTGAGGATGTAAGTTTTAGGGTTTAAGGTATAGGGTCAAGGGTTGATGGTATAGAGTTGAGGGATAGTTTCAGGGTCAAAGGTATTGGGTTAAGTGTATAGAGTATAAGGCTTAAGGTTTAGCATATATTGGGTCTAGGGATTGAGGGTATTGGGTTTACAATTGAAGGTATAAGGTATCTATTTAGGATTGAGGGTATAGGGTTTAGGGTATGAAACAAAGAAAAATAGGTTGAGGTTGAAAAAAAAAGGGGGAATTCACCAAAATGATAGTGTCCATAGACCTGTTTTCCCTTATTTCATTAGGAATTGAGATCCACACAATGAAACGACTAACAACCTTGAGGTGAATCAAACTGTCAAAGTTGCAATCTACTAATTTTATTTTTTTTGCAAGGACGGGGATCTTGATTTAACAACACTTTGGGGAGAAATATAAAAAATAGAAAATCAAACCCAAAATGTAATCTAGAACTTGGATCTTGAAGATTAAGCTCAAAATGATGGAACCAAAAATTGGATAATAGATCAGAGAGAGGTCAGATGATGTGTATTATTCACCAAAATTGATTTTCTGAAGATGATCTGGGACTCAATTGCCTAGGGATGATGGGTCCTAGTTTAGGGTTTCTCTATATATTTTCAGAGCGTCTGCAATAGATTTCAATCTCTCAATTTACCCAAGTTTTAGGTTCAGAAAGCTAGAAATAAATTTTGTAATTGAGTTTCTATGAGATGACAATTTTCTTGAAAAAATTTACAACTTTGACAACTTCTTCAATTTTTCTCTTCAAGAGATCTATAAGATGTCTTCCACCTAAATCTACAAACACAAATCTAGAGGGAGTTTTCCTTGGTCAATTCTCGTTTTGGTAATTAGACCTTGAAATGAAATGAAATAGCATAAAAGAAATAATGAATGAAAAACTCTATGCCACAACTCACCAAACCCTTGAATGAACCTTGGAATGTTGGTATGAAACTTCCATGAAATAGATTCAATGGATGTGGATCTTGATCTTAAAACTTGATTTGAAATTTAATGCCTTGAATACTTGAATGGATCATGAACACTACATCAACATATTAGCTCCAAAAACATTACAAAACTAAATTAAGGCATAATTAATTTTATTTTAATATTAATTCCTAATTAGGTGTGAAAATGTAAAGGGATGCATTTTTCTACACTACATTTAGCCCCCACTTTAGTGAGAGGATGACCCCATGTCAAAATCACACTAAAGTAGACATTCAAGACACATATGTATGTAGAAATGACAAAGATACTCAATCATACAACATCAAAGAACTAAAAAAACGGAGGCGGATCAAGCTTTGACTATCCAAAATGATTTGGAACACGCATCAAATATTTTCCCAAGGATGTTCACAACAATAACTCGATGTCCACTATGCAAACATTGTGCATGGTCACTTTGGGCTAATGGAACCTCAGGTCATCCAATAGTTGAGCCTCCAAGAAAGTGGCTTAGTGAGAAAGTCATGTCAAGTCTATAGACTCTCACTGTACTAACCATACCAAATCTATCCCTCTAATAAATTTGATAGGGTGCCACACAACTAAGGCTTCGAGCTTCATAAGGCCTAACAAGCTGTTTTATGCTAAGAACCTATGAACAAGGTAAAGGCTCCACTAGCATGCAAAGCGTGTTATGCTTGGTTGCCTTGAAGGGAGGCGTTCGAGCTTTACAAGGCTAACAAGATGTATTATGCTAAACACTTATGATAAAAAAATGCAAGTAAGGTTTGTTAAAAGGGATCTTCTTAGTCCATGTAAGGTATCTTCTTAGGTAACATCATTCCTAATGTCTCCAAGAGAGGACAAATCTAGGAATAAGAGAATTGCAACTTAGGGAATGCAATGCATAGCATCACCACTAAGAAATATCACACTCTTAGAGGAAATCAAACCTAATGACACCACCAAGAAAAATAAAAATCACAAGAAGAATAAAAATCACACTTGTTAAGGGTGATCTCACAATAATGGGTTACACTTTTTGGCCAAACTTGACATTGAAATCAACATTTTTTAGCAAATCTTCACTTTCTTACACCTACAACAGTTAAACGATTAAAAATTTGAAGAGGAAGAAAACTAGTGATTTATGAGATATTGTGTGTAGATTCTTATTATAGTTTTTAAATAAATTTGAAAATAAATTGTGAATCCTTTTATGTCATTTTTAATAACTTATGTTTTCTACTAAACAACATTTTTAAAAAGTGATGTTTACTTAGAACCACATAAAAAAATTTATAGAAAGAATATAATTCTAATTTTTAAAATACATTTTTTTCACACCAATATCTAGTGCATGGATACTTTTTCATATTTTTTGTTGTATATATATATATATATTTAATTAATTTTCCAATTCAAAGTAATTATAATTTGGATAGAGGTGTACTTCGGACCATTATAATTTTTTTTGTATGTATTTGAATTAACTTATTCTTTTTTTGTTGGAATAAGGACATCAATACCTAGTGCACATGTATTTTTTAGAAAATTTTCTCTATTTTCCTATTTTTTTGCATGTGTGAAATAAAGACCTTTATGTTCATTGAAAAACCTACACTCACAAGAAATAGAAATTAAATACATTAATCAAATTAAATATATTTAAAATTATACTTTTTTGGAAGCTTTTAATAAGGGCTACATACTTATAAAACATAAATTTAAATTAAATCCATTTGATCCCCCAAAAGGTAAATTAAAAGTGGTTGTTTATCAACATTTTGATAGGTGTAGAGGAGACTTTATTATAGGTATGGTTTAAAAATAATGGGGTTCTATCCAAGGGTATTTGATCTAAGGGGGTTTGATTAAACCTTCTTTAATTAAAATCCTTTAAATGGAACCTTTAAAAACATAAATCATTATATTTTTCAAAAATATGTGATTTCAAGCAAAAATTAGGATGTCCCAGAAAGTGTAACCCATCATTGTGGTAGCACCTACAATTAAATGAAAGAAATGCTAATGTATGTCCCCAATTTAGAAAAATTTCTAGACCATTTTTGTGATAAATTTTCTTTAAAGTAGCAAATAATCAATGCTAAAAAAGAAAGAGGACATGAGAACTTATTCAGAAAGCCCTATGCCAAGTCACATGTTCCCGCATGAAACTACATCATGAAGAAGAAAGGAAAGGGTTTCCCCCAAAACTAAATCCAAAAACACATAAGAGATCCATGGATTCAGGGTCAGTGTATCTTTTCTACAATTATGTGATAGAGCTCGAAAATGTCATCATTCCCCAAATACTCACAAAATAGGAAGAATGACACATGGAGAGAAAAAACAAATAAAAATATTTTGGGTCAATAGGGAAGAAACCTAAATTTCTCAATGCCTTATGTCATCCCCAAAAATAAAACATAATTCAAAGGAAAAGATATTTTATATGACATATAGAAGAATGTAGATACAAATAGAGGAATGCACATGAAGAGAGATACATCAAACAAAATAGTACGAGGAGATCACATTACACACATACTATCACATAAAGAAATATGCAAAAGAAAACAAAGACAATAGACTATTAAGGTATATGTGAGTCAACCTATAGCAGGTCATCTGCATCCCAATCTTGTTCAGTATATACGAAAGGTGGATAACTAGCCAAAGGGACAACATAAAGTGTCAAAACTAGGACAAGGCTATCTAACCCCTTGCCCCTACTAAGTGCAGGACAATGATGAGCCAAGATAGGTGACAAAAAATGAGCTTCTTGTGACAAAGATAATGATTTGCAATGAATGTAAAAATATAATAGTGAGTATGTTATGATCCTACAACTATTACATGGAAAGGAGAAAAGATCATGATTTTAGTCAAGATGGATCCCTAGGGGATCTAAATTTCTTCAATTACCTCTTTAAAGGATGAAAATTATCAATGTGATTTCCAAAGAATCTATGATAAGAATAATATGGTTTGTTTTGATTAGTTTGATTTTTGGTTAGGATTTTGCATTTCGGTGGTAAGTTGATTAATCCCCAATGTAAAAGAGTGTAAAAGGCCTTCTCAGTCTTGGATATCTTTACTAGGTCATCAAAGGATTCGGGACAATCATATATCTCTTCTAATTGAAATTTTTGATGTGTGTGCAGTTTCAACTTCTTCTTCTTTGGTTTGATAGTTTTTTGGTCATCATTCATCTTCTAACTGCAAGTCCTTTGCCTTTTCAGAAAAGGATATGTTAGGGGTAGTAAAGTGATCGAATTTTTTGTTTTATTTGAACTCTTATGTGTGGGAAATGTACTTGAAGCTAGTTGAGGAGGAGGAAAATTGTTATTGATAAGATGGTCCAAGGTACATACAAATTATATTCCTTTTTCATGCTTAAGCATCATTTGTATGTTACCTATGAGAGGGATGACATTAGCAGCAATAGGTTTAGTTCGCAAAAATTATTGCAAATTTTGTAATTCTTCATTTAACCTTCTTATGTTTTTTTGTGGGACACTAGCAACCATTATCTCAACATCATGCACATTGTAGTTAGGGAAGTCATTAGAAATGAAGTGTGAATATTATGATCCATAGAGGGTTGATTATCAAAACTAGTAGTGAAAGAGTTGGAGAACCCAATATGCATAGAGAATGGTGTATCATGGGATGAAATGAGTCTCTAACTAAGTCTCACATTAGTATTGATAATAGGACACCAAGTTGTGAAGCTTATACAAGTTTCACAAACTAAATGTAAACCCAACATGGAGAGAGGGTGAAATGCAATGCAATGACCTAGAATAGAATGTAAATTTTAGATTTCAAACAAGATAATTTTTTGATTATGCTATGTAAAAACCTAAAAATGATGTCTTGTAAATGTAATTTTGAAATAAAAAAATGAACTAAATTTATCAAATAAAGCTAGATATGATCAATTTTAAGTAACCATTTTTTTGCAAACTAAAACTGAAAACTAAAAACACCAAAATAGAATACAGAAATAGATGTTTAATCAGGAAATGACCCTAATCAGGGACTCATTTGCCCAAGGGAAAAAATTTCCTAGGTTAGGGTTTTTAAAAATATTTTAACAGATTTCTAAGTTGATTCCGGTAGTTTCTAGATTTTGATCTAAAATGGTAAGTTAGAGTTTGAATTTTCTATAAAATGAAGGTTGAATGCAAATGAAAAATATGACAAATGACAAACTAGGAGACCTAATTTGATGTGCAATTTTTTTTCAATTTTAAAATGCAAGCGAATGATGATGTAATGCTATGTAAATGATTTGCAAAATGACTGATATTTTTTGTATTTTTCAAATTTCAAGAATGCAAAGATGCAATCCTAAAACCCCTAATTGAAATGCAAAGTTAATGAAATTAAAAAAAAAACATAAATGAGACTCAATTCATTTCAATTTAATTCAAATGAATGCAATATCTAAATCTAGGGTGAAAATAGACTCCAAAATAAAAAATTGCAATAATCAAAAGTCAAGTTCACTAGAATGAAACAAAGAAAAGTAGGTTGGGTTGAAAAAAAAAGGGGGTTATCCAAAATGATAGTGAATCAAGTCAAAGTGTGAATCTACTAATTTATTTTTTTTGCAAGGATGGGAGTCTTAATTAAACAATACTTTGGGTAGAAAGATTAAAAATAGAAAATAAAACACAAAATACAATCTAAAACTTGGATCTTGGAGATTAATCTCAAAACTGATGGAACAAAAAATCAGATTACAGATCAAAGAGAGGTAAGATGATGTGTACTAGTCACCAAAAGTGCTTCTTTGAAGTTGATCTAGGACTCATTCGCCCAAGGGTGAATGGGTCTTAGTTTAGGGTTTTTCTATAGCTTTTGGGAGCCTCTGCAATATATCTGAATCTCTCAATTTACATAGGGTTCATGTTTTGAAATATGGAAATAAATTATGTAATTGAGTTTTCATGAGATGACAACTTTCTTGACAACTTTGACAACTTCTTCATTTTTTCTCTTCAAGAGATCTACAAGATATCTTCCACCTAAATTTGCAAACACAAATCAAGAGGGGAAAAATGTTTTTTTTATGGTGAATGGAGGTTTTCCTTAGTCAAACCTCATTTTGGTAATTAATCCTTGAAATGAAATGAAATAGCATGAAAGGAATGATGAATGAAAAACTCTATGCAACAACTCACCAAACCCTTGAATGAACTTTGGAATGTAGGTCTATAACTTGCATGAAATGGATTCAATAGATGTCGATCTTGATCTTGAAACTTAATTTGAAACAATTCCTTGAATACTTGAATGGATCATGAACACTGATTCACCCATGGGTGAATGGGTCCTAGGTCACTTACCTACAACACACATTGCACAATGATAAGTGTTATGTTTAGGCATTAATGAATTTTGGGTTTTACTCGACAGAAAATACAATTAATTAGTCTTTGATTTTTATTAAAGGGACTAATTAAATAAAATTAACCTCAATTAATTAAAGAATCCCTAAATAAGTGTAAAAGTGTAAAGAGGCACAGTCTACAAAACTAAAAATAAGGCACAAGTAAGTCCATTTTAATTAATAAGGCCCTAAACTTGATGTGAATATGTAAGATACATAGTACAACACTAAATTAAGGCATAATTAAGTTCATATTAATATTATTTCCTAATTATGTGTGAAAATGTAAAGGGATACAACTTTCTACACTATAGGGTATAGGATTGAGGGTATAGGGTTTAGGCTTTATGGTTGATGTATGGAGTTTAGGTTTGAGTGTTTAGCATATATACTTTATAACCTATGGTTGAGGGATAGTTTTTAGGGTTGAGGGTGTTAGGGTTCACTATATACGGTATAGGGCTTAGTGTTGAGGCTATTGGGTTTACAGTTGAAGGTACAAGGTTTAAGGTATAGGGTTTAGGCTTTAGGGTTGAGGGTATAAATTTTAAGCTATAAGGTTTGCAGTATTGGGTATAAGATATAGGGTTAAGGGTATTGGGTATAGGGTAGATGGTTGATGGTGTTAGTTATAGGGTATAGGGTTTGGTCAAGGGTTTAGTTTGTACAGTTTAGGGTTTAAGGTATAGGGTTGAGGGTCTAGGGTTGAGATATAAAGTTCAGAGATGAGTGTATAGGGTATAGGGCTTAGGGTTGAGGATATTGGGTACAAGTTAAAGGGTATTGTGTTTATGGTTGAGGTTATAATGTATCTATTTATGGTTGAGGGTATAGGGTATATGGTATAGGGTTGAGGGTTGAGGGTGTAGGGTTTAGGGTTTGATGTCTAGGGTTGAGGGTATAGGCTTGAGGGATACTATTCAAGGTTGAGGGTATAGGGTAAAATTTATAGGATATAGGGCTTAGGTTTTATGATATATTGGGTATAGGGTTGAGGGTTGAGGGTTGAGGGTTGAGGGTGTAGGGTTTAGGGTTTGATGTTTAGGGTTAAGGGTATAGGTTTGAGGGATAGTGTTCAAGGTTGAGGGTATATAGGGTAAAATTTATAGGATACAGGGCTTAGGTTTTATGATATATTGGGTATAGGGTTGAGGGTATTTATTTTATGATTAAGGGCATAAGGTATCTATTTAGGGTATAGGGTTTAGGATATAATGTAAAGGGTATATGATTTAGGTTATAGGGTTGAGGGTATAGGATTTAGGCTTTAGGGTTGAGGGTACAAGGTTTGGGGTATAGGTTTGAGGTTATAGGATTTAGGCTTTAGGGTTGAGGGTATAAGGTTTAGGATTTAGGTTTGAGGTATGGAGTTTAGGGTTGAGGGTTTAGTGTATAGGATTTAGGGCCTAAATTTGAGGGATATATTTTAGGGTTGATGGTACTAGGGTATAAAGTTCAGGGTATAAGGTTGAGGGTATATATTTTAGGGTATATGGTTGAGGGTATATGGTTTAGGCTTTAGGGTTGACAATATAGGGTTGAGGTATGGATTTTGGAGTTGAGAGTTTAAGGTATAGGTTTGAGGGTTGAGGGTATAGGGTTGAGGTAGAGTGTTGAAGGTTGAGGGTATAAGGTTAAGTGTATAGGGTATAGGGCTTAGGGATGAGGGTATTGGGTAAAGCGTCGATGGTATATGGTTAAGTGTACAAGGTATAGGGCTTAGGGTTGAGGATATTGGGTATAGGTTTGATGGTATAGGGTTTATTATTGAGGTTATAAGGTATCTATTTAGGGTTGAGGGTGTTGGGTAGAGGGTATAGGGTTTAGGGTATAAGGCTGAGGGTATAGGGTATACGATAGAGGGTGTAGGGTTTAGAGTTTAAGGTATACGGTTAAGGGTTGAGGGATATTGTTAAGTATTGAGGGTATAGGGTTAATTTATATGGTATAGGGCTTAGGGTTGAGGATATTGGGTATAGGGTTGAGGGTATTGGATCTATGGTTGAGGTATAAGGTATCTATTTAGGGTTGAGGATTTATGTTATAAGATTTAGGGTATAAGGTTGAGGCTATAGGGTCTAGGTTATAGGGTTGAGGGTTGAGGGTAGAAGATATATGTTTGATGGTTGGGCTTGAAGGGTTTAGGGTTTAAGTATAGGGTTGAGGATTTATGGTATAGGGTTGAGGTATAATGTTCAGTGTTGAGGGTATAGGGTTAACTGTATGGGGTATAGGGATTGGGGTTTAGAATATTGAGTATAGGGTTGATGGTATTCAATTTATGGTTGATAGTATAAGGTATCTATTTAGGGTTGAGGGTATATGGTATAGTGTTTAGGGTATAAGGTTTAGTCTTTAGGCTTTAGGGTATAGGGTTAAGGGTATAGAGTTTAGAGTTTAGGGTTCACAGTATAGGATTGAAGCTTTAGGGTTGAGGTATGGAAATTAGGGTTGAGGTTTTAAAATTCACATATCAATCCACTCACCATTCTGACATTCAGATCCATGTTGATTCTCATATTATCTTGAAACTATAATTATAAAATTTTCTTGTGGAAAAAGATATAGGAAGTAGAAATTTTGAACACCCATCATCCATGTCCACATCTGGTACCTATTTTTGTAAAATTTTAATTGATTTGATTAAAAGAGATGAAAAATTTGATAAGGTGACTGGAAGTAGACAAAATATTTTGTACATTTGGATATGGTAACAATTTCCTCAATTCTATAAATGAACAAGAAATACCACCATATATTACACTAAGAAATTTATAGTAAGTTCTATTTATATCTTGTGCAACCTTATGAAAGTAATTTTTTAAAGTGATGTAGCAAAATGAATTTAATGATATGATTTTATTTATGGGCATGTTCAGGATCATCATGGAAAAAACAGGCCCTTAACTGGCAATAAAATTCAGAAAAATCAGAGTTAGGCAACTTGATGTAAAAATTTGAATAAGTTAACTATATTATTTCAAAAATATGTAAGAATAGAATATGTTGAAAATTGAATGTAGTTTCTAAACTACTAGGTTTATGTTTATTTTCAAAAAATCTATTTGGTGAAAATTTGAAATTTCAATGCAATTGTACTTAAATTTCAGGGAAAAAATAAGAAGTAGGTGTCTGTCTGACCACCCTAACCACAATAAAATAATAATATTTCTTTATAATATTTTAGATATAAGTAGAAGACTCATGTCCCGATGTGATGCATATTTTTTTGTAATTTGTTTCCAAGTAGATAATTAATTATGATTTTTTTATTACAAATTAAAAAATATATAAAAACTCATACATCTGGCCACCTTAACTTGGTCAAAAATTCATGAAATTCATTTTTTTTTTTTAATCCTATAGTATGTGAAGCATAAAATGTGACACATGTTTTAGATTCAAAAAATGTGATACCCTTTGAAAGCTATAGATGTTTTTCAATCAACCTATCAATCAGGTCTTTAGTCGTAATTCAAATAGAAAATGAATAATAATTATTTATTAAATTCAAAGTAAAGCATAATTTATATTGGTGGAAAGCTAAGAATATCCTTTAGAAACCCTTTTCGTGTCATCAATTTTGGGTAAAAAAAAATTTGTCAGCCACATGGACCATCATATCAGTTACATATTGCCACTTTTCAGCTTGTCATGATCTTGTACATACCCTTATATGTTGCATGATTTTATTGGGTGTGTGCAGGATCATCATGGAAAAAATAGGCCCTTAAGTGGTAATGAAAATTCAAAAAAATCAGAGTTAGGCAATTTGATGTAAAAATTTGAATAATTTATCTATATTATTTCAAAAATATGTAAAAATAGAATCTATAAAAAAATGATTGTAGTTTCTAAACTACTAGGTTAATTTTTGTAAAAAAAAATCTATTTGGTGAAAACTTGAAATTTCAATACAATAGTACTTAAATTTCAGGGAAAAAATAAGAAATAGGTGTCTATTTGACCACCCTAACCATAATAAAATGATAATATTTTTCTACAAGATTTTAGATATAAGTAGAAGACTCATGTTCGGATGTGATGCATATTATTTTTTAATTTTTTTTCAAGTAAATAATTAATTATGGGTATGTGCAAGATCATGATGGGCCAAAAAGTGCTGATATGTAAGTGATATGATGACCCATGTGGCTGACGACTTTTTTTTTACCCAAAATTGATGAAACGAAAAGGGTTTTTAAAGGAAATTCTCAACTTTCCACCAATATAAATTATGCTTTACTTTGAATTTAATTAATAATTATTATTCATTTTCTATTTGAATTACGACTAAAGTCTTGATTGATAGGCTGATTGAAAAACATCTATAGCTTTCAAATGGTATCACATTTTTTGAATATGAAACATGTGTCACATTCTATGCTTCACATAATATAGGATTAAAAAAAAAAGAATTGAATTTCATGATGTTTTGACTAAGTTAAGGTGGTCAGACATATGAGTTTTTATATTTTTTAAAAGTTTTAATAAAAAATTCATAATTAATTATTTACTTGGAAACAAATTACAAAAAAATATGCATCACAATGGGACATGAATCCTCAACTTATATTTAAAATATTATAAAAAAATATTATCATTTTATTGTGGTTAGGGTGGTTAGACAGACACCTACTTCTTATTTTTTCCCTGAAATTTTGAATTTTCACCAAATAGATTTTTTTATTTTTTAAATAAACCTAGTAGTTTAGAAAATACATTAAATTTTCTACAGATTATCTTGTTACATATTTTTGAAATAATATAGATAACTTATTCAAATTTTTATGTCAAGTTGCCTAACTCTGATTTTTTTGAATTTATTGCCACTTAAGGGCCTATTTTTTCCATGATGATCCTGCACATACCCTTATGATTTGTTTATTACAACTTTTTTAAAATATAAAAACTCGTATGTCTGACCACCTTAACTTGGTCAAAAATTCATGAATTTTTTTATTTTTTAATCCTATAGTTATGCCAAGCATAGAATGTGATACATGTTTTGAATTCAAAAAATGTTATACCGTTTGAAAGCTATAGATATTTTTCGATCAGGCTATCAATCAAGACTTTAGTCATAATTCTAATAGAAAATGAATAATAATTATTTATTAGATTCAAAATAAAGTATAATTTATATTAGTAGAAAGCTGAGAAGCTCCTTTAAAAACCCTTTTCGTTTCATCAATTTTTGCTAAAATAAAAGTTGCCAGCCACATGGGCGAAGTCTGGAAAAGCAAGGTAAGTTGTTAAACACATTTTTCATGTTGACTTCTTAGGATTCGTAGGTTCGAACCAAATTCCAAAGAAATCCTGAGCCTAATCCCTAGGCATTAAATTTTGTGTCATGAAATCAAATATCCAATTTGAATCCGATATCTGATATGTTTTAGATATGAGTTTTAAAAAATCTATACAATTTTTAATATATGATTTCAAAAATGCAATAAAGTTTATAATTTAATATAGATAATATACAATATAGTTTAAAATGTAATATATAATATAAAATTTATGATAATCTCTCACCGAATTATGTATAGTATTTAAATATTATTTCAATATTTTAGTTAATCTATAAATATTTAAATATATATATATTACTAATAAATATAAATTATTTAATTATTATCTCTTTCCCTCTCTCTCTCCACCTCTCTCTCTCCCAAGTGTCACTCAATCACTCCTCTCTCTCTCTCTATCAGTCTATCCCTCTCCCCCTCAACCCTATCTCTCCCTCTCTCCCTTCCACTCTCCCTCTCTCCTTCCCACTACCCCTCTCCTTCTCTCAGTCTCCCACTCTCCCTCTCCTACTCTACCACTCTCCCTCCCTCTCTTTCTCCAC